>JADBJO010009465.1:0-12500 GCA_016801955.1 Conus betulinus | reverse complement strand
GCATTCCTCATATGACAGATTCATGTGATCAAAACAGATTTGCAATGTAAGACACTATCACCCACCACTCTGTAGGGTCCCCTTTTCCCAGGAAGCTATTGCAAACGGAATAACAAGATTTAACACAATGCAATGCCCAATGTGAAATGAAGGAGGAACGTAAAAGGGCAGAAAGAATTTGTGTCAACCTGTGCCATATCCCATGATTAAAAAAATACAATAAGCAAGTAGGATAATCTTCACCAATCTAAAATGCTCTGACAGATGCAAGGATTACACGTTGAGAATTGTATGATATTTTATTAATACTAGTTACCAATATGGATTTTCACTGAGGCATCATACCCCATAATGTTGCGTTATACTGTGCTGTGTATAGAGTGCATATGTTGTTGAGTATAATTTTTCCTATGCATTGCGTTCTGCGTTGTGCTGTGTTATACTATGTTATGTTAATGTTGTAAATGTGTTCCATTACTTTTGTGTCATAACAGATTTCTTAACATAACATCAAAGCCTTTCTCCATAAACAAGGCTAGTCACTGCACCAGATGACCTGTTAACACCCCCCCCAGAGCTGAGTTTTTAAAAGCCTGCTCAGCCCCACCCCATGTTACCATCACTCCCAGCTTCTCACAGTGGAATCATTCCCATGCCACTCATTCCAGCTCCCCCATCCACAGCCACACCCAGACTCCTCCTGCTGCAGCCCCAGCACCACAGTCAACATGCAGCAATCAACATCAGACTGCCAGGAGCCAATCCGCCGGAGGAGACACTGTGCTGCTGCCAAATCACTTTGGAGGTGTTCATGGTGCCTGTTTTACTCCAGCATATACAAAACACCATCTGCTGAACCTTCTGCTGGCTCCAGTCACCGCTGAGCCACCATGCATGAGCATACCCCTCCTGAGAGCATAACCACATTCATACAGTGACAGCCTCTATGACCTGCTGATACAAAACAATTGAGACATAAGCAATGACACGGGATGGAAACTGAAACCAAGGTCACAATTAAAGAAGGGCATGAGGGGACACTAATCTGTGATTTTTTTTTTTTTAAGTGATCATCAATGAGGATGAAGTTGATGAAGAAATGCTATGGAGTTCCATTCTGGTCTGAGAATACATTAGATTACTGTTGTCTATCTCGGAATCTGTCAACTGGCCTGTCTGTCAATGAAAAGAGATGAATGTCCAGATTTCTCAAACCAATGAATCCACATTTCTCAAACCAATGAATTCACATTTCTCAAACCAACAAATCCACATTTCTCAAACCAATCAATTCACAGACTATTTGTAAGGTACAGTTGATTTGTTATGATTTTTCACTTGAACCTACACTTTGTCTGACACTTCACCCACCGATATTGGTCTTCTGACTGAATCTACACTTTCTCTGACAATTCACACACCGATATTGGTCTTCTGACGGAATCTACACTTTGTCTGACAATTCACACACCGATATTGGTCTTCTGACTGAATCTACACTTTGTCTGACAATTCACCCACCAATATTTGTCTTCTGACTGAATCTACACTTTGTCTGAAAATTTACCCGATATTGGTCTTCTGACTGAATCTACACTTTGATAATTCACCCACCGATATTGGTCTTCTGACTGAATCTACACTTTGCCTGACAATTTACCCACCAATATTGGTCTTCTGACTGAATCTACACTTTGTCTGAAAATTTACCCGACATTGGTCTTCTGACTGAATCTACACTTTGATAATTCACCCACTGATATTGGTCTTCTGACTGAATCTACACTTTGACAATTCACCCACCAATATTGGTCTTCTGACTGAATCTACATTTGATAATTTACCCGATATTGGTTTTTTAACTGAATCTACACTTTGTCTGACAATTTATCCACCGCTATTGGTCTTCTGACTGAATCTACACTTTGTCTAACAAATTACCCGATATTGGTCTTCTGACTAAATCTACACTTTGTCTGACAATTTACCCACCGATATTGGTCTTCTGACTGAATCAACACTTTTTCTAACAATATACCCAATATTGGTCTTCTGACTGAATCAACACTTTGTCTGACAATTTACCCACCGCTATTGGTCTTCTGACTGAATCTACACTTTGTCTAACAATCTACCCACCACTACTGGTTTTCTGACTGAATCTATTGCTCTTGCTCTTTGAATACTTAGCATGTTCATACTGGTTTTCTGTCTGAACCTACTGTCAATAGTTTACCTACTGAACTGTTTTTTTGTCTGAACCTAAAGTTTAATGTTTTACCTCATGATGATAGCTTTCTGTCTCTATTTACAGTTGTTTAACACTACACCCACTGACATTGGCCTTCTGTCTGATTCTACACTTGTTTAACCCTTTACCTACCAATATTAGTTTTCTGTCTAATCCAGCAGCAACACTTTTACCTCATGAGATTGGCTTTCTGTCTGAATCTATAGTCATTCACACACTCTACCCATTGGTTTTCTGCCTGAATCTACAGTTGTTTGACACTGTACTTAATGACACTGATTTTCTGTCTGAATGCACACTTTTTACCACACTCTACTGACTGATCCTGTTTTTCTATCTGACTGATCCTGTTTTTTTATCTGACTGATCCTGTTTTTTTCTATCTGAATCTACATTTGTTTTTTACACTTTCCAAACAGCAAGGGTTCATTGTTCCACAGAACTTTCCCAGGAGCACTCTTTCATTATTACGGATGTATTAATTAATGTACATTCACTGCAATTATGCACCTGTAGGTTCTTCGTTTACTGTTTCATCATTAAAAACACAGACAGAGAGTAGCTGAGTAGCACAGGTGTAACCCGCCGATTTGTAAGCAGTGCCACAATTTTGATGACTTTCTATTTCATCAAAACAGCGGACTGAAATGTAATGTGTGTGTGTATGTGTGTGTGTGTGTGTTCATGTGTGTGTGTGAGTATATGTGTACTTACATCAGTTTGTGTATGTAAGCTGTGCATATGTGTGTGTTTGGGGGGGGGGGGGGGGGGGGGGGGGGGGGAGTAAACAGTCTATTTCTTTTGCCCTGACTCACTCACACAATCCAATTTCCAAGTCGAAAGCAGAGGGACATTGTTGACATGTTTTTATTCATATTGTTCATTTCTGTAAATGTTACATGAACGACAGTGATAGATAGATCGATAGATAGACAGACAGACAGACAGACAGAGAGAAACGGACAGAGAAACAGAGTGAGAGACAGAGAGGGAGAAAGAGAGAGAGAGAGAGCAGGTGGGGGGGGGGGTAGTTAAATACGTTAGCAGACTTTGTCTTGTTAGAGTGCTCCTCAAAACGTGTGTCAGTCTGCCATCTTGAGGAGCAAAATAGAAAGTCATCAAAACTACGGGAATAATCACTGAAAGTGTAATAATAGTTTATCGTTTTAATCCAAAGACAGGATATAAAGCGCCTGCCGTTTTGTAAAGCGCTTTACAAAACGGCGGGGACTTAACCCGCCAATTTGTAAAGCACCCACCGATTTCTAAGCAGTCCTTACAAATTGGTGGGGGCTAGCCCACCGATTTGTAAGCACTCTACAAATCGGCGCTGCTTACAAATCGGCGGTTTTACAAGTCATGCAATGTGTGCTTACAAATTGGCGGCGCTGCTTACAAATCGGCGGGTTACAACAGGAATGATCAAAAGCAGAGTAGAAGGATAACCCTTCATCATTGTGACCTGGAAACTGTGGTTGAATTTTTCAGTGTCAGTAATTGGGTATGGGATCAACTGAACCTTTCGTGGTTGACAGAATAACTGGTAACGCTTCGCTGATTCTCACTTCAAAAACATTGAGAAAGGGGTGAGGGAAAGTAGATGATTGTGATAGAGGTGGGAGGGGTGATTGTGGAGGAAAGGGGAAGGAAAGAAAAGTAGGACCAGTTAATGGACTTATGGAGAAGGGTGGTGGTGGTGTGAGTGAGAGAGAGAGAGAGAGAGGGGGGGGGGGGGGGGGGGGGAGAGAGAGAATCAAAGATATTCACAGAAAGGAATGGCAATAGCACCGACAGGGCTCTGAACTTGGGTGTCAGACATGTTTTGAAGACAGAAAGAGGAGGAATGTTGGGCAGAGTCAGAGAGATAGAGAGAAAGGTAAACTGACGGACAGACAGGCAGCCAACCAACAATCAGAGACAGACCGACAATGAGAGACAGAAGAACAGAGAAAGAAGGATACAGACAGACCAGAGGAAAGAAACAGCAAGACAGACAGACAGACCATTTACAACAAACAAAACTGCTGTGACAGTGAGATAAAATCTGTGGTAAGACTGATAGGGAAGAGAGGGACCATGGCTTTTTAAACACACACAAACAAACAAATAGAAAATAAACACTGAGTTTGCTTTCTTTTCTTCTGTTTAGTTTTTACTGCATATCTGCATTTAAATAACCAATCAGACAGACAGGACCTCAATATTTTGTAACAAAGAAAGAAGCAGAAACAGGAACAGCAGAAGAGATACTCTGGGACAGGAGATTCACATTTACTTTTTTTCTTATTCCATGTCAGTTTAAGTAGTCTGAATGTTCACTGTGAATATTCATTACTTCTGTTCAGTCACCACCCACCTCCTCTCCTTTCCACTTCCACCCCTTCCCACCCCCCTAAACTGACTGACCATTGAAAACATTTCTTCCCACCCCCTAAACTGACTGACCATTCAAACCATAACTCCAAACATTCTTTTCCTTCATGTTTTTCCAGCTCCCAGACAGAAAGAGAAAAAAAAGTTGCATAGAAGCCCTTCAACCATAACCTTCTGAGAAAATAAAAGAAAAATCTAGAGGCTCTATCGGTTTCAAAGCCGTGCTTTCCCAGCAATAACATTTCACTTGGGTCTGACGTTCAGCTTTCACACCAACGACCACAGGATTATGCAGATCAGTGCTCACGCAATCCAATCCCTAAGTTTTCTAACATGAGGCCTGCCAGTTTCTTTTTGTTAATCCGCATACAAGCTCTTTATGATCTCATCGAATTACTTTTGCTTCCTTAATTGCCACGGAATTTACAGTGGTGACTGTTCTAAAAGGACCTAGATCATTTTGGGCATGACAGGGTGGCATTGGGTGTAGTGGTCGGTATGGCTGGGAAAAAAACAGGGTGGTGGGGTGGTGTGGGCATGGACACGGGAGTTATTTAAAGACATGGAATGGATACTGATCATCGCATGCATGTATTGCCACAACTACCTCTTTTTCCCCCAGCATTTTTTCACTACAAGTTAAATATGATCACTGTTGAATACAATAGTAGTTTCAAGTTGTGAAGCCAAAATGGTGCTTTCTAGCAAATCACTATTGATCGACTAATGATACACACTGATCTTCCACCATATTGTTACTTTCCTTGTTGGAAATTTTTGTACTGTACTGAAAAAAAAAAGATTCATATTGTCAATCTTGGGACCTAAGTTGTATGCATCATACTGTACCTTTTAGACAATATTTTTTTCTGAAACTCATTTGCACTCTTTTTTTTTTTTTTGTGTTTTGCTTTCTTTTTTTCTTTTAACTTACATCACCATCAACACTTTTCTCAGCCAACACATTTCCTAAAAATACACAATGACAGTCTACTCACTGGGAAATAAATACCTCACTGCATGAAAAATTGGATCATAAATAATATTTCACTCATTAAACCACAACTTCTACACCTGTGATAACTTTAAAACCATGAATGCTGACCAATTAGAAAAACAAACAAACAAACAAAACAGAAAACCATGCAAACAACAGCAGAACAGGAACCAGGTTATGACATTGTATATCCAAAAGAAATCATTCTGAGAAACTCAACCTTGTAATGAAGACATGGCTGTCTTCACTGTGAAATAATTGTTGTCATTATGCTTTTAATGTCCCAAGAGCGAGCCTATATTGAGACATGCAAGAAAAACTTGTGCATGTATGGATGTCTGTTGGCATGCACATGCATCTGCATCTGCATTCAAGCACAACACACACACACACACACACCATTCCACTGCAAGACAGGTTCCCCTGTTGAAGCCACTGCTCAGGGGAAGCACTCAAGCAATCAGCCCTTTCTAAAGGTTTGGCAAAGCGTCCCTTTGTGCCGGTTCTCAGCCTAACAGTCCCCCTCGGTCACCACCGATCACCGATGGCCGCAAGCCATGGGGCTTTGGATTAGCCAAAGCCATTGCAGTCTAGCTGTGCAGTCGGCTAGGTTGCTAGGGTGGGTACTGTGCCTGTCGTCAAGGAGTGAGACTGAGACAGGGTTAATTCCGCGGCAGGTGAGAGAGGTGGGATTGGTTGATGTGTGTGTGTGTGGGTGGGGGGGGGGGGGGGGGGGGGGGGGGGGGGGGGGTGTGGGTTATGGCGGGGTCAGATCGGTGCCCATATCGGTACACGGCGGGCAAGGAGTAGTTGTGTGTGTGGGGTTGAATGCACGTAAAAGGGTCCCTCTTCCTTCTCCTCAAGGGCTCCCTCCCTCCTTTGTCTAATCTCTTCTACCACTTTCACAGCTAGACAGGTTTGCGTAGTTGTTGTATGTAGTTAAACATAGCTGAGGTGAGTTATGTGTGTATAAGGCAGTCGGTGATATGAGAGAGAGACTAAGAGAGACAGACACGGTGGGACAGAGAGAGAGAGAGAGAGAGAGAGAGAGAGAGAGAGAGAGAGAGTACACTGTTTTAATGCATAGGCCACTGAACTACAGCACAAACAAAAGATGCAAGTTTAACGCATAAAAAAGAAAAATTTAGACAAAAGTTCTGCTGTTAATTTCAAAGCACACAAAAGAAATATCCCCACCTCAACCTCCTTGAGAATGAGATAGAGACAGAGACAAAGACAGAGACTGGCAGACAGACAGACAGACAGACAGAAAGACAGAGAAGAGACAAGGGCAAGGAGAGACAGACAGAGAATGTGGTGTCTGTGTGCCTGTGAAGTGTAAGGTAAAAGAGTGTATGTGTACATGCATTTGCCTATTGGGTGCGTGTGTGTGTATTCATGTGTGTATATGTGTTTGTGTGTGTGTCTGTGTGTTTGCAGGCGTCAGTGGGATTTTGTGCCCTATCTACAAATGGGACAAGGTGAATTCCTTTAAACTGCCAGAAATCCAATGGCACGAGGGTGTGGGTGGGGAAGGGAGGCATTAGTAAGTGCAAAGGTATAGATTACAAGAAAGGGTCAAGGGGCAGCGGAACCATTCATGGGAATCATGAGCTGCTGAATTTATGTAATTTTAGTCAACAGACCCACTCCTGAAGACCTAAGTACAATCTCTCATTCATTTTTTTTGCCCCGCCCCCCCCCCCCCTTCCCCCAGTGGAAGGCTTCGCTAGTAATCAATTTGGAACAAACATGTAAACAACAGTTCTCCTCTTTGTTATCACATGCAACAGCTATAAACATTTTACATTCAGGTGATACAGATACCTTCATCTGCTTCCATTTCCTCCTGGTTTGCCTGTATTTTACGGTCAAGGATTTTTCATGATGAAATCACGATTGTGTTTCATCTTCTCTCTCTCTCTCTCTCACTCAGTGTGTGTGTGTGTGTGTGTGTGTGTGTGTGTGTGTGTGTGTGTGTTTATGTGTATGTGCGTGCGTTGTTTTGTGTCATGTCATATTTTTTGTGTGGGTGTGTGCGAGTGTTTTTTTGTGTGTGTGTGTGTGTGTGTGTGTGTGTGTGTGTGTGTGTGTGCATGTGCGTGCATGCACATGTGTGTGTGTGCACATGTTTGTGTATATGTGTGTGTGTGTATGGGCGAGTGTGTGTGTGTGTGTGTGTGTGTGTGTGTGTGTGTGTGCGTGTCAGAACGTGCATGCGCGCGTGCAAGTGTGTGTGTGTGAGTGTGTGTGTGTGTTTGTGAGTGTATGTGTGTTTGCGTATGTGTGTAAGTCTGTGCAAGCATGTGTGTTGTGTGAGTGTTGTTCTGTGTCATGTATTTTGGTGGTGTATGTGTGTGTGTGTGTGTGTGTGTGTGTGTGTGTGTGTGTGTGTGTGTGCGTGTGCACGCGCGCACGCACGTGTGTGTATGTGCGTGCATGTGCGTGGGTGCATGCACACGTGTGTGTGCGCATGCACGTGTGTGTATGTGTGCCTCTGTGTGTGTGTGTGTGTGTGTGTGTGTGTGTGTGTGTGTGTGTGTGTGTGTGTGCGCCTCTGTGTGTGTGTGTGTATGTGTGTGCGTGCCTGTATGTGTGTGTGTGTGTGTGTGTGTGTGTGTGTGTGTGTGTGTGTGTGTGTGTGAATGCGTGTGAGTGAGTGTGTGTGTTTGCATGACTAAGAGTGTGCATGTGTGGTGACTGGCTTTTGTTTTGACTTCAAATGAATTGAATGATATTATCAATCAAAATCTTTCTTTTTCTTCGATTCATCAAGCACCAGGCATGATCTATTATGCAATTTGTTTTTACAAACATAATACTGCAAGTCTAAATATCGATTTTTTTCTTTGCTTCAGCCACTATGTACAATCAGTGTGAAAGTTGAGACTTATAAAGAATTCAGTCTATGGCTCAAGGCACTTTACAAAATAACAACAGTGTTAATTAACTGAAAAATATAAGCATTCAGATGAAAAGGAACACACACACACACACACACACACACACACACACACACACACACACACACAGAGAAAACTTTAAAATAACAACACCTGTAGTCAACAAAAAGCAATAATTAATCACACAAAACACTCAAGCCCAACGATCAAGTTCCCATTGCTCTTTCTACACTATGTGTTACCCCTTGTGCTAGCCAGCCACACACACACACACACACACACACACACACATACACACACACACACACATACACACACACACACATTCAACATAAAACACCTGTAACACACACAACACATTTATACGTATACACACTATACCGCACTACAAAAACCATCTATAAATCTACAATGCCTCATCTCTTCCCCATCTCTGCCCCCCCCCCCCTCTCTCTCTGTCTCTCTCTCTCTCTCTCTCTGTCTCTCTCTCTCTCTCTCTCTCTCTCACACACACACACACACATATTCAACATCTGTCCTCAAAGACTTATAGACAAAATCATTTTGAGGTGAGGAAGGAAAAAGAAAACAATGTGATTTAATAAATGAATAATAATTCAGAAGACTACTTTTAAAAACAAACAAATAACATTCAAAGATAACATCATGTGTTCTTTCACTCAAATCTCTTTTCACTCTGACTTGGGTAAGTTCTGGTGGGCAAATACCTGGGCCATGAAATGTTAAACTTGCTTTTTCACTTTATGCATATTGCAATAATCAAAAAACAAACAAAGAAACTAACAAACAAACAAAGCATTCCATTACAGAAGCCTTCACAACCTTCCCACCTAGTTTTAAAATGTAATGTTAAAGCTGTAATTACTGACTGATGGTAAAGCCCATAGCAAATCCAGGTACCTTATGCGAGGAGATTCTTCTTAATCTCTCTAATCAACAGCACTATTTTACAAGCTTATGCTCTGATTTCTTTCATGTATTCACACTGAATGCGTATAATCAGATATGGACACACATAAAAGATTCCAATGATCTGTAACACCATTTTGATGTTCTTGGAATCACACTGACAAGCCCAACATTTTTTTTTTAGTTTACTGTGGTTAACAATGCTGGTCTCTGTATCTTTTTGTTGTTTTCAGTTGTTTTTTTTTTGTTGTTGTTTTTTTTCCCCACAGACATATGTGGAGTTTCAGCTTTTTGTTAAAAACTCTACTGTCAAACTTTATGGGAATTTTATTATGGTCAAAATTAGCATCATTTGATCCATTTTGGAAATCCTATTGCTGCACTCCTTGTTATAGTGCCATCATCATGCATGCATATCATTATTTGCCCTTTGTGGTTGTGAATTAAGAATTTAGATTTAAAAAATCTGTGGGATAAACAAAATAAACAGAAAGTACTACATTATGAAAAACCCAGCTGTTCAGGTTTGTTGCACATTTATAAACACACACACACACACACACATACACACACACACACACACACACACACACGCACACACACACACGCACACACACACACACGCGCACACACACACACACACACACACACACACGCACAAATCAAACAGACATATGATGAGACAGATAGCATGGTCGGACTACCATAGCAACATTAGTTTACCAAAAAAAAGTCTGACCCAGGAAACAAGAATCAATCACAGCCAAGTGAAATAAATGGTTTTGTTCAAAAGACATTGTTTGATGTTCCCATTTGCTGTCATGTCAGTGAAGGATTCATTATTTATTACAGCATCAATGCTTTTGTCTTCTACACCCCCTCCAACCCCCGAGTCCTCTACCACCTTCCCAGCTCCTCCAGAATGCAACCCTTGTTCCTATCTATTCTTTTAACAAACCTTAGGTAGGTCACTGTTATGATGATGAAGAAACTGTTTACCTGCACTTGTTCCCCCCACTAGGTATCTGTTCCATACAATTTACCTCTGTTACAAGATAATCACAATGTGACAACATAATCCTCCTATGTTATATATCACTTACATATTGCTATAATGTTACAACATTTACAGCCACTTTATTTATACAACATGTTTATTTCACATTTCTATTAAAAAAAAAAAAAAAAAAAAAAAAAAAAAAAAACAGAAAACTGGGGTGCGCAGATGCATAGATAAAAATACGGACAAGGTAGAACATTTTTTTTTTCTTTTCACTGAACTACAAGAGGGCAGGGAGACAAAATTTCTGCCAGCCACCAGACAAAACCACCTTCTCATCAACAGGTGACAGCTGTAAATTTCACAGAACAGTAAATGACAAAGAATAGGAATTACTGTCGTGTACCATTTTGTTATCAAGTGGCTCAAAGCAGACAACCTGTAGCTGCACACCAAAAATTAATGCGCCAAGGCCTTGCATAACGAGTTGAGTATTTATAGATTGTTTTGACAATTTTTATTGCGTCTGAAAGTTGATTCTCCTCGTTTTCTTTCGTATAAGCCTCAAGGTACAGGCCAGGTAGTTCCAAGTAGACAGATTAAAATTAAACGAATGGGAACCTTTGGTGAAAACCACCTGATGCAAAAATAGGGTTACAGGCGTGTGCTAAGGCCTGAAATGTGAGGTCAGCTAAGGGGAAGGTCATGTATTCTATGACTGTGAATGATGCCATCGGTGGGAAATCCCCCAAAACTACTGAAATGGTGGGGGGTGGGGGTGAGAGAGGGGTGGTGTTCTTTCGATCAATTATCAGTTTAATACCAAATGCTGGCTCAAACTTATATTAGGCTAAAAATGTTTACATGGACTGTATCGTAATTTGGCGCAAAGACCTAATTGCGGCGTGTGGACTGTGTGCCCAATGCCTTCTGATTCAGCCAATTGCATTCTATGATACATTATGGTGTCGATAGCATATACAGCAACTTGAAATGGTAGCTTTGTGGAGTGAAATCTCTAGCTGTGTCCACGATTATCCAATATGAGCAAAAATTGTGCTGAAATTTCATTTCTCTGCAGCATATGTTTCAAATAAATACTTTTCCCCTTACAGGCATGTCACAGAATTCACCATATACTTGACACAAATGAATGCTGCCCTGAGTAGTTAGTTAGGCAGCCTCTATTGTCCTACCATGTCTAGTCTACTTTAGTACCCCTTATCTCGGCTGAAAATTCACCTGCACACATATCAATGCTACTTTTACAGATTACAATTTAAAGATGTCATGTATTGGATAAAATCAAATCCTGCATATATTTCATTGAGATTTTATGTGATGTAAGTCTGCTTGATTAAATGTAGAACTTTCCTCACTGTGACCTTGAAATAAAATCAGCAATTGGAAGAACACAAAAAAGGGTGGAGGCAACAATCCTTTCAATGACTTTCATCTGAAGTGATATCTAACTCTCTGGCACTGTGGATCCATTCACTGCTAAAGCACCTGGACAGCATTTTGGTGGTGAATTCCAAGCTTACAATGGGAGATATTGCAGAAAAAAAAAAGGAAGAGGTAACAGAAATGCAAAAAAGTATACCAACAGTTTATCTATTCTCTTACTGTATTAGTGAAAAGTCAATGAAGGGAAGGCAATCCAAGTAAGTCCATTGAAGGATGGAGATATTAAAAAAATAACTTCTTTTGGCTGTTCAAGTTTTGTAAAAAGTTTACAAAAATTTCAAATCTTTTCTTCTTTGATAATAAAGTTTGTTATTAAAAAACAAACAAAAAAGCAAAAAATAAAATGCTGGAATGAATTATTGCCTATACTGAATGATTCCATTTTATTATGGCATCACTAAATTCGGCAATTTAAAAACACTGGCAAAGCAGTTCATGTAATTTTCCTCTAAAGCTCATCAACAAGTGAAGAAGCATTCGAAGGTCTGTGGTTCATATATGCTTTCTGCCTACAGCAAGCAAAAGGTACTTTTTTAGCTTAGGGTTTGAGATGAACTTTAATTAAGTTCAAAGAGATCA
>JADBJO010009464.1:77039-83205 GCA_016801955.1 Conus betulinus | reverse complement strand
AAGTTTTGGATTATTTTCTTTGGAGCTATTCTATTCACTACATTGTACATACATAAACATTTGTTGAAGAAGAGTCTTTCTTTAAACGTAGAATATTTAATGTTCTGTAATCACTCACTCTCAAAGTAGTAGATTTCAGATGTATTATCTTTATAGCTCTTTTGTGAAGACGACTTATTTGTTTCAAATTAGTTTCACTAGAATTATCCCATAAGGTGGACGCATAGTTAATAAGGATAAAATGTGTGCGTGAAAGAATACTTTCCTGGTTTGAAGATTAAGAAAATGTTTTATTTTTGTAAGTTGATAAATTCTTTTGGATATATGTTTTCCAAGATCAGTGATGTGATCATACCATGATAAGTCATTGTCAATAATAACCCCTAATATCTTATGAGATGTTACCACCTCAATCTTTTGGTCTTTGACATATAATGATGCAACGGGGGAAACTCATTTTCTGTCGTTTTTGACGTGTAGTCACAAACATGCATTTAGTTTTATCTGCATTGAGGGCCATGTGGTTCATTTCTGTCCATAGAATTAGTCTATTGATATTACTCTGAAGGTTACTTACAAGAATGGTAGGATTAGCGCTATTTTGACTGCAGTGAAGTGTCGTCAGCAAACATTTCGCAACCGCACTTTATATATAAAGGCAAATCATTTATGTAGATTGAAAATAAGAGGGGTCCTAAAACAGATCCTGAGGAACACCAAATTTCAAAGGAAGTAACTGAGACCTGTTGGAACTAATTTCAACAAGTTGTTGGCGATCAGTAAGAAAAGATCTGATAAACTCTATAGCCTTACTTGATAGTTTGTAATGTGTAAGCTTTTTTATAAGATGTGAATGGCTAATAACGTCAAAAGCTTTAGCAAAATCAACAAAAAGAATTCCAGTAAATTCATTATTGTTTATATTATAGATAGACATTTATCTATAAGCTGTATGAGAGATGAATGGCAGAGTGATTTTGTCGAAAACCTGATTGATTTTCATGAATGAGATCATAATTCAGATGAGAATTTAAATGCATTTGAACATGTCTTTCAATTGGTTTTGACAAAAGGGAAAGAATTGAGATGGGTCTATAATTAGAGGGATTGGCAGGATCTCCCTTCTTGAGCAAAGGTATCACTTTGGCCTGTTTAAATTTTACGGGGAAATATTCTTTTTCAATACACAGATTATAAGCATAGGTAAGTGTATCAGCGATAACTGTTGAAGAGATTCTTAATATCTTTCCATCGATTCCGTCCATGTCTCTGGCTCCTGATTGTTTTAAATTCAGCAACCAATTAAAAACTTCATTTATTGAAATATACGGTATGGAGAAAACCGAAGTGACATTTTTTGAACGACAATATTGTTGTAACTCTTGTAAATCGTTCTCATTAGTTTTATCACACATTACTATGTTATTAGCAACATTTGCAAAATGAGAGTTAAGATCTCCTGGTGATATGTCTTTTACTGGATTTTGAGAAGCCTTTAATTTATTATTGGTTAAAAGATTAATAGCCTTCCACATCACTTTTGAATTCGGTGAAGAAGATAATAAATCTTGAAAATATTTTTTTTCGCTTTTCGTTTCATAGAATTAACTCTATTTCTTTGTTTTCTGAATTGTTCTTTGTTTTTTGACCTGAGATAATGGTCTCTTTTATATATTTCATTGTCTATTTCCTTAGTCAGCCAAGGAGGTTTAATTACATATTTCACTCTTTTTTTTCTTACAAAAGGAGCATGTTTATTATACACACTGAATTAAATGTATTGATCCAGAAGTTAATAGCGTCATCGGGGTTTCTTATCTGATAAACATAATCTAAACCTGAGTGAAGTAAATCGTAAAGGAAAGCGTTTCTATCGAAATGTGTAAAGCATCGGTAAAAGATTTCCTTATGCCCAAACTTGGGAATTTTGATACCTTTCTTCCTCCATGTTAAACAAACAGATGAATGGTCACTGCATCATCGGTCTGTACGAACACACACATTTCGACTATGTTTACTTTTTGTGTTAACATAAATATGATCAAGAGTTTTCAGTATGTTCAGTAATACGTGTCGGTCGATCAATTATTTGTTCTAATCCATACATAGCATAAACACGACTCCATTTTGTTCCAGGTTTCGTCAAATCTATATTAAAATCACCGAAAAGAATTATTTCTTTTGACTCAAAATTTACAGCATCCATCATTGAATTAAACTTGTCATACCAGTCGGTAGTTTCAGCTGGGTTTCTATATAGAAATCCTACCAAAATTGGTTCAGAATGTCTAAAAGTAATTTCTATCCAGATAGATTCAACATCATATGTTTCCAAATGGGGCATTCTTTTGAAGTTTATTGAGTTTGAACAATACAAAAGTAATCCAGTTGACTTAGGTGTAACTGGATCAAGTCGGTTTATATTATAGTTAGGTATGTACATATCGGAATCAGGAATAAAATCTGTTAATCGAGATTCAGCAATACAAAAAACATGAAAGTTATTGCCATTATTATATAGAATCGTTGCAATTTTCATCGGCTTTATTTCTAGCACTGTTGATATTTAAAAATCCTAATCGAAGCCCCTCCTGTGCGGGCCATGTGTCTAACGCAGAAGGCATAGTGTTACAAAAACGTCAGTCAATATTCAACTATAATCTTATGCACAGTCTGCTTTATGCAACGTAATACACAGGTGAATACATACAATACAATCTTAAAGACTGCGAATCATTTAATACAAATAAAACTAGTTCTGTTATCTAACTTAAATCACTGTTTCAAAATTGACAATTAACAATGCACATCAAGAAAAATTAAACCATTCAAGGAATACACAAGCACTGAACTAGTCTCATTAAATCTCAGAGGTTACAAAATCAAACTACATATTCAAGGAAACAAATGAAGTAACAATGTGGGGGAAAAATGAACAATATGTGAAAGGGAAAAAAGCGGAAGTACGCAATATTTTGTACTATTCCTATATTATGTACACGTGTGAAGACTGACCACTTGTTCAGTGAAAAGGCAGTCCTGCTCACCTCACGCAGACTGCACACACACACACACACACACACAACACGACTTGCGACCGCAGTGGCCTGATGCAGCTGTCCACAAAGAAAATATTCCGGACCAAACAGACGTCGTGACCTCCCAAAGTCCAGCGATGCAATGCTCAGCCCCCGCGCCGGAGCTCTCTTTTTTTTATTACACACACACCTCTCGCATGCACAAACATACGGAAGCACACATACACACACCTGCCCGCATGCACGGACGCGCTCACACACACACACACACACACACACACACCCCCCGCATGCACGCGCGCGCGCACACACACACACACACACACACACACACACACACACACACACACACACACACACACACACACACACACACACACACACACACACACTAATGTATTCTCAACCAGCAAATTGACTTTGTTGCATTTGATGTGTGTTTATGTAAGATCTCATCAGGTTAAACAGAAGTTGGTCATACGGAATAGGCGGTGTTTGTGTCATGGTGAAGGCATTGTCATCATTGAACATCGGTTCATAAAACCTGTGACGACCCGGCGCTGCAGTGTTCATTCCCGGTATGGAGGATAGTGGAGAGGGATTTGGTTTAGCGGAGTTGTCTGGCCGCCGCTATACTGAGAGGAGGGGGGGCGGGAGGAGGACCGCGGGGGGGGGGCACGGTCAGAGGCACTTGAAGTTTGAGGGGGCCGTGGATTGTTTCTGCGGAAAAGGGGTGGATAGTGGGTCATGGACTCTGCCGGTGGACACTCAGTAGTTGGGGCGCTGCTTTGCTGCCTGTAATCCGACAGCCTGTTCTGTTTGATTTGGGATTGAATGCCAGTTATTGACAGACCCATTTTGACGTTTAGAAGTCAACGGTCCATTCTGTCTTGAATTAAAAACATGGGACTGAAAGGGGAACAAGAACTGCTTAAAGTTCATCGCCAGTTTGGCAGTACCTGCTTCACTGGGATGGATGAGGTTACTGTACAACACAAGTTTGGGCTTTCCTTCAGTGGTTGTGAATGTAGTGTAATTATCCATAAAATCAACGTTCAGCGTTTCACAGGCTTTTTGGATGTTGAGATTAGTGGGTGAAATAAGGGTATTGAGGTGGTGTTTGCCCCTCGCGGGTATTATAGAACTGATGACTACTTTGGCATTTGGAAAAATCTGGGTGGCAGGTGGATAAGGTCACACCATGTCTCTCTGGGATTTTTTCCTGTCTTTCTACAGTCATTGATCCCTACATGGATAATCAATACTTTGAGCGCAGGACAACTCTTTTGATGTTGTAGCCAGTTAAACAAGTCTTCTGTTGTCATGCCTGAGACACATACTTTTGACACAAAGTGTTGTCGAGGCACTATTCTGCGCAGGTCAATGTCTCTGACAGCAGAATCACCAACAAGTAGCACTGAAGTTCTGTCGGACACTGACCGTGTTGACAGAACACCCTGCACACTGCTGCTGGGACTGTTTTTGGATTCGAGCACTCGTGGTGGGCAGTTCTGAGGGCTCCGCTGATAACTGTCTCTGGAGGAGTTCTCTTCTCTTCACGTTCTGTTGCATGTTTCACTTCTGTATTGGCGTATTCATCATCTTGACAGGGATCCTGCTTGTCATGCTGTCCATGCTGCTGACATGGCGGAACTGCAGTTTCACCTCTCGGATCAACGGGCTTCTGGGACATTTCGTTTGCAGCCACAGAAGCTGGAGCAGAGGCTTCCTCGGTTGCTGGTGTCTTGCTGCAGAGGATGAGCGAGTGGGTTGGTGCTGCAGGGGGTGAGGGGGTGGGTTGATGTGTGCAGAGGTGAGTGGTGGGTTGGTGCTGCAGCAGGGGGTGAGGGGGTGGGCTGGTGCTGCACTAATCGGAATATCCAGATCACACTGTGTACCGCAGTCATGTGATTGAGTGGGTTTTAGTTTTCTTAATTCAGTAAAAATATTTCCCACATGAGTTCAATGATTGATTCTCTTTTTTGAGTGTGATAATCTGTTTGTTCAGCTCAACAATGTTTGCCTTCAGAGAATCGATGTGAGAGTGGAGCGAGTCAGACTGTGAAACAAATTGTACACGCAGCTCATTTCTCACATATACCTTGGCATCCTCAATTTGTCCAGACACTGAATTCCTAAGCTCAGACAGAAACAGCTGAAGATCAGTCACCGTGTCGTGGAGTTGCTGAATTCTTCTTGCTTGCAGATATGTTGTTGATGCTTTTTTTCTCTCCGGGTTACTTTCTGTCGGGGGTGACACACAGGGTGCGTCTGTCTGCGAAGCTTGTGGAGGATTTGAGAGTGGCTCAGTTTACTTATCCGCACAGGAGTTGAGTGGACACGGGAATCATCTTTGATAGCACCAGATGATGACTGATCCACCCCAAACTGCACATGGTGTGGTGTCTGTGATTCACAGGTCAACTGTCTGGTGCCTGCGTCAGAATTTGCTGTGTTGAGGGTAGCTGCAAAGTCTGTTCCTTGTCTGGAAGACAAGCTGATGTAGTCATCAACAGACTGCTTCGTACAAAACAGGGGTGTAGGAGGGAGAAGGATAAACTCTTCTGTGTCTAAAGTTTTTTCTTGTGTGACATGTAGTGGAGTTAGAGAATAAGTAAATATGGGTGAACCTCTATCATCATCTCTGTCATCATCTGGAACCGTCATTGAAGTGACTGTCATTGCTGGAGGCTTTAAAACAATATTATCAGCTACAGAACCTAAGAAAGTCAGTGGTATGCTCAGCAATGACTTTGTCAGACAGACAACATCACCATTAGTTATGTAGGACTGCACCAGGTGCCTGATGACCTCACACTCCTCAGTGTCCCACTGCGTACAGTCTCTGCCTTGGCACAGAAAGGTACCAGCCTCTAAACTGGACTTGAAATACAAACTAAGGGTAATACGTTTAGACGTGGGTTGGAAGGTACAAGCGTATTACTGTTTTTTTTGCCAAGGAGTTTTGTACTTCAGATATCCACTGGGATGAAGAGGAAGGATTTGTTCGTGCTCGTCATAATCAGTGGCTTCCAACTTTACGGAGTCGTTGACGATAGCAGAATAGCGATACAGAAGCACGTTGCGCCATATAAGAAGTTCTAAATTGCCACACCAAAATCGCTTTT
>JADBJO010009464.1:69539-72039 GCA_016801955.1 Conus betulinus | reverse complement strand
CCCCCCCCCCCCCCCCCCCCCCCCCCCCATCAGAAGGGGCCATGGCCTATACTGATTCAAATTTTTCGTTCGTTTGTTCGTGTCATCTGGACCCGGTCAGGTTCGAGCCAAAATGAAGCTTTTGGTCAGACGTGTGTCCTTTCTCTGGCACAGCGAACTGACCTGAGAACACAAGCAGAACCGTTTCCCAAACCTCTTTCGGACAAAGCGTGTCACAGGGGAAGAACACTGTACTGTTGTTAATTGGAGCAATGAAAAATTGAAACAAACAAATATACACAGAGAGAGAGAGACAGAGAGAGACAGAGACACAGACAGACAGACAGACAGAGAAGGAGAGAGAGGGAGAAAGACACAGAGACAGACAGACAGAGAGGGAGAGAGAGGGACAGACAGATAGACAGACAGACAGATAGGGAGAGGGACTGATAGGCAGACAGACAGACAGACAGAGAGGGAGAGGGAGACAGAGAGACATGCAGACAGACAAACGACAGACTGAGACAGAGACAGACAGACACACAGACACAGACAGACAGACAGACAGAGTTGCCAGGATGATGTCGACACACTCTGTGTCCCGATCACCCGTGTGATGCTGGCCTTAGACTGAGAAGGAAGCAAGTCATCTGCAGAGTGAACAGAAGAAGACGGCATTTCTGCGGACCACTTGTGAATGGCTGTCGCATCGATCGCGAACAGAATGCATCACCATCCATTGTGGCCCTCGATCGAGATGGGCGGTGATGCGATAGTGAAGGTGGTAGTAGTTGGTGTTGGTGATGGTGGTTGGTGGTGGTGGTGGTGATGATGGTGGTTCGTGGTGGTTGGTGATGGTGGTAGTGGTGGTGGTGGTGGGTGGGTGGTGGGTGGTAACGATGGCCGAGCAGAGCCGAGAGAATCTCCCTCTGGACCTATCTTTAATGAGGACTGAAGCTGATCTTGTTCTTCAAGGACAGGCGGGTGTTGCCAGCTGGCTCTCTTTTTCTTTCTTGCTCTTGCTGATTTATGAGTTCGTGTTTCGTTTCATTATATGCATATATGAATGCATATGACTGTGTGTGTGCGTGTGTGTGTGTGTCTTGGAGGGGGGGGGGGGGGGGGGGATGTACGCATGTGTGTTTTAGTGTTTGGGGCGTTGTAGGGTGAGTTTGTGTTTTTATGTATTGTTTTTATAATCTATGTGATGATTTATGTCTCATGGATTTAGTGTTTATTTCATGTGTGTATGCGTGTGTGTGTGTGTGTGTGTGTACGTGCGTGCGTGTGTGCATGCGTGCGCACGCGAGCGCGTGTGTGTGTGTGTGTGTGTGTGTGTGTGCATGTGGGGGTGGGAGGGGGGGTGGGAGTGTTGATGTATATATATGAATACATATACTAACGCAGGCTTTTATGTAACGGTTTATAATGTCTTTTTTGCAATGTCTTATGTACTTGTGAAATGATGTGGAGCAGAAAAAAAATAAATTTTCCGATGGACGGTAAAGTTGAGGAATTGAAATGGATTGAGTACATACATACATGCATACTGTGACGAGAGTTGGGAGTTGGTCGGTGTGCCCTCTAGGGAAGGGACTTAGAATGTTTTCTCTAATTATTAGAGATGTGGTAAAATTTCACCTCCACCCTATCTCTTACTAGTTATGGAAGGAGCAACTTTCCGGTATTAGTCATCGCAAGAAATTCATTTTTTTTTCGGGGGGGGGGGGGGGGGGGGGGGGGGGGGGGGGGGGGGGGGGGGGGGGGGGGGGGGGGGGGGGGGGGGGGGGGGGGGGGGAATTGTGCTGTTAAAATACTCAGTAGTGGCTCAGGGATAAGTTTCCTTAGGCCTGTCCTCTTAAAAGTACTTGTAGTAGCTCCGAGAGACAGAATTAGAGAGAAGTACAAACATTCCATACTGACTGAACAACAAAGAACTGACACAAGTTAAGTGCACTTTCACACATCAACTTTACTCGTTTATACAAGGGTGAAATATTCGAATCTATTTCACACAAAACAGAAATCAGTACAAGCTGAGTTTGGGTGTGATATTTCATCATTAAGTGAGGGAAAGTTCTGGATGAGTTGAGTTGGAGTCCACTTTGAACATCAGCACTTATCTGATGTCGGAGAGGATAGTTGATCTCTCTCTTGTTGCTGGTGACTGATCCACTTCTATGGACCTGCTGCTCAATTGCTGGGCTGTGGTGGTCTTCACTACCAGGCATGCCCAGGGTAGACAGGGACCCAGGTTCTAGGACAAACAGAAACTGATCTGTAGTTAAGTAGCTGAGAGTCTGGCTTGTCGAGTTCACACACTTGCCCTCTGACCTTCAGAAAATGTGTGAGATCTCAGCCAACAAGGGATTAGGCTGGCATAGATATATCTGCCGTAATTATCAATCTCTACTTTTGTTCAGACTTGGAGTGGAGTTTAATTAAGTGTAAAAGACGGTGATGCACAATTTTAGTCAAATGACTTTTCGATTTTTTTTCCTATCAATTAGGTTGAAGTAAC
>JADBJO010009464.1:49539-57039 GCA_016801955.1 Conus betulinus | reverse complement strand
TGATGATGATGATGAAATGGAAGATGATGATGATGATGATGATGATGATGATGATGATGATGATGATGATGGTGATGATGAAATGGAAGATGATGATGATGAAATGATGATGATGATGATGATGATGATGATGATGATGATGATGATGACGACGACGACGACGATGACGACGACGACGATGATGATGGTGATGATCGTGATCATGATCATGATGATAAAGAAAAAAATGATGATAAAGAAAAAAATGATGATAAAAAAAGAAAAAGGAGAGGAGAGAGACAGAAGACAGAGAGAGAGAGAGAGAGAGAGAGAGAGAGAGAGAGAGAGAGAGAGAGAGAGAGAGAGAGGTTACATAAAAGTAGAAAAAAATGCCACTTCCATTCTGTACAAAATGTCATTCGATAGCTCGGATCAAATCTATGACCAAATCTGACATTCGTTTTATGTTATCGTCGTTTTGCCTCTGTAGAGGTACTGGAAGTTTTACAGAGCTCAATGCCACAAATGCCACAAAAAACTAAGACAGATGCGATGTCAAACATATGCCATTGAAAAACTCAAAGAAAAGCATAACCTTTGCATATACGTAGCTTAACTTATTGCTGTTTTGTTTTAATCCAGTTTGGATTTGAACGACCTTTTGCGAAGGTCAAAACGTTGACCATATACATTCGACCCTAAACCTTGCACGTTTTCTTCCTTTTCTTTTTGCACCGAGTTGGTTAACTTATCAACAACACAAATGGACAAAATGTGCGTAAGAGCGTGCGCGTGCAGCGCGCGCACGTTTGTCGATGTATGTATCTGTATCTGCGTGCGTGTGAGTGTGTGTATGTATGTGTGTGTGTGTGTGTGTGTGTGTGTGTGTGTGTGTGTGTGTGTGTGTGTGTGTGTGTGTGTGTGTGTTTACGCTTGCTGGTGCATGTGTGTGTAAATGAGCGAGCGAGCAGGAGAGATCAGGCAAGAGAGAGAGAGAGGAGAGAGACACTTTAGAAAGAGAGAGAGCGAGAGGGGAGATGAGAGGAGAAAGAGAGGGGAATGTACAAATGTCTGTTTGTTGTCGGAGATGCTCTCAGCACACTTTAGCCATCAGGCCGTGAACTAACAACAGAGAGAGAGAGAGAGAGAGAGACAGAGAGAGAGAGAGAGAGAGAGAGAGAGAGAGAGAGAGAGAGACAGAGAGAGTCACATGTCTGTTTGTTATTGGAGATGCTCCTAGCACACTTTAGCCGTCAGGCCGTGAGCTAACAAACACCGTTCCTTGCTTAGACGTTCCTGTCCGTCCAAACAATTCTAAAACAGCATTTGTATGCACGAGCGCTCATGCATGCGTGTGTGTTTTTTCTGTGTCGGTGTCTACGCATCTGTGTCTATGTGGATTTGTGGCGCGCGCGCGCGCGCGCGTGTGTGTATGCGCGCGCGCGCGTGTGTGTGTGTTGTGTGTGTGTGTGTGTGTGTGTGTGTGTGTGTGTGTGTGCATATGTGTGTGTGTGTGTGTGTGTGCGTGTGTGTGTGCGTGCGTGTGTGTGTGTGTGCGTGTGTGTGTGTGTGTGTGTGCGTGTGTGTGTGTGTGTGTGTGTGTGAAATAGGAATCTGAGAAAAAGAGAGAGACTTTCTGGGGAAGGTTCTCTTCTTTTCAGGAACAACTTTTTTTTTTTTCACAAAGTATAAGCCAACATACTGTACCTGTCACAGTATTGCAGAAAGCATAATACGTTTGAACCGATCCGTTGAAAGCAATAGATTTGTTGCACAAAGATGACGACAATGACAATGGAAACAAGGAAAATGGAATACTGCGTCAAAGGAAAGAAGAAAGAAAGAGAGAGAGGGGGGGGGAGGGGTGCGGGGGGGGGGGGGGGGGGGGGGGCGCGGAGGGCGGAGGGGGGGGGGGGTAGAAGGGGAACGGACGAGGCTGTGACCCTTGACGGTAAAGTTCAACTTACTTTCCTATTGATAAGTCTGATCTTGCAATAAGAGAGACAGGGAGAGAGAGATGGGGAGAGGGGGTGCGGGGAGGGGGGGGGGGGGGGGTGAGGCGCGCGGAGGGGGGGGGGGGGGTAGACGGAGAACGGACGAGGCTGTGACCCTTTACGGTAAAAGTTCAACTTATTTTCCTCTTGATGAGTCTTGCCTTGCAGTGGGAGCGAGAGAGAGGGGAGAGGGGGGAGAGGGAGGAGGAAGGGAGGGGAGGAGAGAGAGAAAAGAGAGAGAGGGAAGGAGGGAAGGAGAAACAGGAGAGAGGGAGGGAAGAGAGGAAGAATCGGGAAAAAGGGAAAGGGAGCAAGGAGAGAGAGAGAGAGAGAGAGAGGGAGAGAGAGAGAGAGAGAGAGAGAGAGAGAGAGAGGAGAGAGAGAGAGAGATCGAAATGAAAAGAAGAGAGAGAGAGGGGTGAGGGAGATCAAGGAAAGAGGGAGGAAGAAGGGTTAGAATGGAAAGGGAGGGAGGGAAGGGGGAGGAGAGAGAGAGAGAGGGAGAGAGACAGAGAGAGAGACAGAGAGAGACACAGAGAGAGACAGAGAGAGAGAGAGAGAGAGAGAGAGAGAGAGAGAGATCGAAAGAGAGAGAGGGGTGAGGGAGGGAAAGAGGGAGTGAAGGAAGGAGTGGAGGAAGAGGGGTAGAGTGGAAAGGGAGGGAGGGAAGTGGGAGAGAGAGGGAGAGAGAGAGAGGGTTGTGAGAAAGGGAAGGAGGGAGGAAGGAGGGAGGGAGAGGGAGAGAGAAAGGGGAAGGGGAGGAAGAGAAGGAGGGATGGAGGGAGTGGAAGAGAGAGAGAAGAGCGGAAAGAGAGAGAGAGAGGGGGGGGGTAAGGGAAGTAAGGAAGAAGGGGAAGGAGGAAAGGGAGAGGGAGAGAGAAAAAGCAATGGAGGAGGGAGGGAGAGAGGGAGTGATAAAGGAGGGGGGGGAGGGAGGGAAAGAAAGAGAGAGAGGGAGGAAAGAAGAAAGAGAGAAGGAAGGAGGAGGGACAGAGGGACAGAAACAGACAAACAGACAGACAGACAGACAAAACAGACAGAGAAGAGATAGGTACAGAAATATTAAGCTTACGTCCAGTCAAAAAAAAAAAAATACATGTAAAACAGCTTGTGGTGATTATGTTTCACAGTCATGAGCAATGTGAAAATCTGAAACTGAGACCAGTGGCACATACTCTGTCTGACTCGTCGAATCATTGCACAAGGATACCTAAGTGCACCATTACAACTACCTTAGAATTTGAAGACATAAACGATAGACAGATGAATGAACAGCAAAATGAAAAGTATGAGTGACACGCGGCGTGTATGACTGCGAAACAGAGGAGGAGAGGAGGAGGAGGGGGGGGGGGGGGGGGGGGGGGGGGGGGGGGGGGTTGGGGGGGGGGGAGCAGGAAGGGAGGAGGAGTTTCGCCTCGGGAGGGGAAAGGGGGGTGATGAAAACTATATCATCTGGGTCTGGTCATGATTCCTAAGTAAACAAAGCGTTTTAGATAGATAGATAGATAGATAGATAGATAGATAGATAGATGGATAGATAGATAGATAGATGGACAGACAGACAGGTAGACAGATAGATAGACAGACAGGTAGATAGATAGACAGATAGATAGACAGACAGGTAGACAGATAGATAGACAGACAGGTAGACAGATAGACAGATAGATAGACAGACAGGTAGACAGGTAGATAGACAGGCAGACAGATAGACAGACAGACAGACAGGTAGACAGATAGATAGAGAAGACAGGTAGACAGATAGACAGATAGATAGACAGACAGGTAGACAGATAGATAGACAGGTAGACAGATAGACAGATAGATAGACAGGTAGACAGATAGACAGATAGATAGACAGGTAGACAGACAGACAGGTAGACAGACAGGTGTAGACAGAGACAGACAGATAGATAGACAGACAGATAGACAGATAGATAGACAGACAGGTAGACAGATAGATAGACAGACAGGTAGATGGATAACAGGCGGCAGGGAGGGAACGGCAGCAGGCGGGAACGGAGTGGAGCGTGGAGGGAGGTGGAGGGAAGGAGAGCGGGGGGGAGGGGGGGGGGGGGGAGGGGGGGGTTCTTCACCTAGAATCATGTTCTCTGGGTTTCACCTGCTCAACCCAATCTGTCCTCTGTCTGTCTGTCTGTCTGTCTGTCTGTCTGTCTGTCTCTCTCTCTCTCTCTCTCTCTCTCTCTCTATGTTTTGTGTCTGTGTCTGTATGTCTGTCTGGTGGGCTGGCTGGCCTGCCGTCTCTCTCTCTCTCTCTCTCTCTCTCTCTCTCTCTCTCTCTCTCTCTCTCTCTCTCTCTCTCTCTCTCTGCTTTTAAACGCCTGTTGTTGTTATTGTTGTTGTTGTTTTTTAACCCCTTCAAGATGACTTTGGCTGCGGCTTTTATTTTCCTTCAAATCTTTGACACCGTGGCGATGTAAGAAGTGGTTCACTTCCACAAGACGCTCTCTCTCTCTCTCTCTCTCTCTCTCTCTCTCTCTCCTCTCTCTCTCTCTCCTCTCTCTCTCTCTCTCCTCTCTCTCTCTTCTCTCTCTCTCTCTTGTTAGGGGCGGACACTCAGCCTCAACAAACTTGAAAGGAAACAAACAAACTTTGAGTAAACAACGAACGTGGAAAATATCTCTTTTGGCTCCACGTGTGTTAGCTTAAAGCCAAGAGAAACATAGAGTCCCGTCTGCGCTGCCTGCATAGTATTACCCCTCAGTGTGTGTGCACGAATGAATACAGAGACAGTCAGCAGAGGGACACGTCAAACACAAGTCCACTGATGTTCCACTTACCAACACCATTCTTGCCCCCCTTCTCTCCTCCCCCCCCCCCCCCCCCCCCCCCCCCCCCCCCCCCCCCCCCCCGCCCCCCCACTCCCGGAGCTTCAAATATTATAATATAAGCCCACTGCTTTTTTTTTTTTTTTTTTTTTTGGCAAGACGCTGATTTACCAACTTCGTTTGTAACACAGTAATCACCTCATTCAAAAATAACAATCGTGGTTATTATCAAGGTAAATATAAGTATCTATTGAGTGCGTGTATGATATAGGTAATTGTGGTGTCAACACTATAATGACCTCCATCAAACGTGTTACACACACACACACACACACACACACACACACACACACACACACACACACACACAATATATATATATATATATATATATATATATATATATATATATATTGTTTAAAAAGATTATTAAAATGTAAGCATTAAAAACAGCTTTGTAGGTTTCAATGCCTACATTTTAATCAAATTTTTAACAGATGCCGCTCCCAACTCGGTTGAGCTCTTTTTTTAAAATTATCGTTGGTTAGTAACACCATTATATATATATATATATATATATATATATATATATATATATATATATATATATATATATATATTATTATTATTATTATTATTATATATTATTGTTGGTTAGTAACACCATTATATATATATATATATATATATATATATAGAATACTACTAAAACGCCCTAATAAAATTCTTAAAGTGCTCAAACCCCTTGGGAAGCAACATCTGTTAAAATAGTATGGTAAAAGGAAGTTTTAAAATCAACAGATCTGTTTCGAGCGCTGGCTCTCATCCGGAGGAGAGCCAGCGGTCGAAACAGATCTGTTGATTTTAAAACTTCCTTTTACCATACTATTTTAACATATATATATATATATATATATATATATATATATATATATATATATATATATATATATATACCCGGAGTCTTTTTTTTTTTTTTAGTCGGTTGGTTTGTCATTCTGATCAAAAACGACCGCAGACACTGCTCAAACCGATGAAACTTGGTGGGAAGATGCAAGGCGGCCCGATGATGTACCCACGCCATTTTGGTGCGGATCTGTAGGGCGAATCCGGATCAAGAGGGAAGATCCAGGATCCGTCAGGAAGTTGGTGTCACACTGGGGCAAAGATGGAATGTGGCCCAAGGTCGGACCCATTGATGTGATGGTGCGGATCTGTGGGTGTGGATCGTGAATTCAAATGGCGAATCCAGAATCCGTTTGATTTTAGTGGAGGGTCTTCTTTTCCGGGCGTCCTGGCTGCTGCTGCTGCGCGCTTTCTTTCGGTGCCATTAAAGCGTTGGACAGTGAATCACACTTTTTTTTTTTTCAAACAGTAGATATCAACACTCTGTGCTGGGGTGTTGGCCGGCGTGGCATGTCATCAGCACGCTCACCCAAAAAAGTACTCAAAATACTTCATGCGTACGTAAGTTGTAATGGGAGTACCTTTCGCGTATGCCAGATGTACCCGTTAAGCGAATTCAACGACGCGAAAAATACTCTGGCGTAACTCTAACTTTCGCGTACGCAAAAAAAAAAAAAAAAAAAAAAAAAAAAAAAAAGAAAGAAAAGAAAAAAACGAAAAAAAAAAAAAGGCTTCGTTTTTTTTTTTTTAACTGTGTGCGTAGGTGTAGTGTAGACTACATACTCATGTTCATGTATGTCCGCATAATTTGAGGCGAACACGTATGTCTTCTCAGCTGAATGCTGGCGATATAAACATATGGACTTTTCTTATCATCTTCCGTGGTTTCAGGTCCATATATCTAGGTTTTCAATTCAAATGGTTTACGTTCCACGTTATTTGATCTTATCAGATGACATATAACCAGAATCACGCATGACATACACAAAGAAGTCAACTGTTCAGCAGCAAAACAGAGTACAGTTTGCGTTGTAACCATTTCACATATGTATATAAAGTGCTTCCTACGAAGGCAGCAGAATGGGCCTTACTCTTCGCCTACGCGAAATGCCCCCCAGGAACCATGTCGAGTGAGAGTATGAATGGAGTGTTACACCGGTGTGCGTGGAAAAAAAATGCTGATTGTGGCATTGACCTCTGGCAACTGCGCACATCTCTGTGTTCAGGACAATGTTGCACTACGTAAACTGACTCATCAGGACAATGTTTCATTACGTAAACTGACTCATCTGGACAATGTTTCACTGCGTAAACTGACTCAGGACAATGTTCCGCTATGTAAACTGACAATGTTTCGCTACATAAACTGACTCATCAGGACAATATTTCACTACGTAAACTGACTCATCAGGACAATGTTTCACTACGTAAACTGCCTATGAGTCATGGTACTGTTTCCGTGAATCAGAAACATTTTTTTTTCTACATGCCGATTTAACGTTAAGGGGCAATGTCAGATCCTAAAGCAGGCGACCAATAACTATGGAGCAATAATAGAATATAGATTCACGCGAACAGAGTAACTGGCATTGTTGTCCTGAGGAATATCACAGCCGTCACGAAGAAAGGAATAACTGTCGGCTTTGAAGACGACACTCTCACATAGTAAAACATCAACCAGCTCATACACCAGCGTATGAATTCTGATGGCTTCTCCTACCAATCGTAAAGAGGTTTGCAGAATTCGGCGAAGTATAAAACAAACCGCTTCCTAATGCAATTTCTTTCCGTTTTAAAACCCGCTTCATCTTTGCAACAAACAATATAATTGTTTT
>JADBJO010009464.1:42039-44539 GCA_016801955.1 Conus betulinus | reverse complement strand
TTAGCCGATACCGCTCAATTGTGTTTTAAACCCCCCCCCCCCCCCCCCCCCCCCCCCCCCCTCCCCCCCCCCCCCCACCTCCCTCTCTCTCTCCCTAACGCTCTCTTCCTCTCGCCCCTCCTCTCTCTCTCTCTCTCTCTCTCTCTGATGTTGATCAAAGTGTGATTTGTGTTTTTTTTCGATTAGACAGCGAGTCCAAAATGGCCAAAATGACTAAATACGCAGCGCAATGGTAAGGCCAACGCCTCCCGACTTTGTACTCCCCCCCCCCCCTACTCCAACCCGTTCTCCCCCCTCCCCCTCCTCGCACCCCTCCCCCCTCCCGTCCCACACCCCCCCACTCCTCCCCCCTCCCCACGAATCCCCACTCTCTCTCTCCGCGCTCTCTCTCTCTCTCTCTCTCTCGCTCTCGCGCCGATCAACGTGTTTCCGCTCGTTCAGGCAGCCGGTCAAAGTGAACTACAGATAGCGCAGTGACCAACGACTCTCTCGACTCTTTGACCCCACCCCACCCACCCACCCCCCCCCCCCCCACCCCACCCCCCGACCCTACCACTCTCGCTCGCCATCCTCCCAATCTCCTCCCACCCCCCACCCCCCACTAGCCCCTGCCCCGAATGGGGCTTGGCTTTTAAACATTACGACAAGCCGTGTCGTGATTCCTGGCTGCGATTGCCCTTTGTGCGGCCATTGACCAGCACTGACGTCCACATTCCGCCGCTACATCCGGCAGCCGGGGGTGACTTTGAGCGCTCGGGTCATCACCGATGAACTCTCTCTTGCTGAACCCCCTCACCCACTCCTACTCTCTCAACCCTCTCTCTCTCTCCTCTCTCTCCTCTCTCGTCTCTCTCTCTCTCTCTCTTTGACGTCACTTTCCCAACACTGTGGATCACATTACTGTGAGCCAAGGCCATCGTACCATTGACGTCTGTGTGTCTGTGTGTCCTGTCTGTCTGTACTCTGTGTCTCTGTCTCTCTCGCTCTCTCCCCTCTCTCTCTCTCTCTCTCTCTCTTTACATTCCATTATTTTTGGATACATATCACTATGAGCTAAAGTACTCAAACCACGGCCTCTCTCTCCTTCTCGCTCTCTCTCCTCTCTCCTCTCTCTCCTCTCTCTTACTTCTACATTCCAGTACTACTTTGATCATATCACTATGAGCAAAACCAGCCAAACCACTGCACTTTCGCTCTCTCTCTCTCTCCCTCTCTCCTCTCTTCTCGGTCTCTCTCTCTATCTCTCTCTTACTTTTACATGCCAGTCTTTGGATCATATCACTGATGATCCTAAACCACCCAACCTACCTCTCCTCCTCTCTCGCTCCCTCTCTCTCTCGTATCTCTACTCTCTAGCTCTATCTCCTCTCTCTCTCCAGCTTTCTTAGCCTTCGGGTTGTCCAAAGAAAGGTCACGGGACTTCAAGGCGGGTCGAAAACAGCGTGTCCTCCAGAGCCTCTGTAAACAAGTATTAAATCCCACTATTCTCACCATTCACCACACAATTACCCTCTTGATATAGCACAGCCATGAGTAAAGCGACCCAGCCAGGCGCGAGCGTCTCTCTCTCTCTCTACTCTCTCTCTCTCTTGCCGCCTCATACCCGAGCGCTCAGATTCAGATCTTTATTCTGTTAGGCCATAGCCCCTCAGAAGGGGGTACAAAGATAGAACAATATTCTGTAACCAAAGCAAAGAAGCAAACAAAATAAAGCATAACCACAAAAACAATCTTTTTAAGGTTTAAACCTTCGAAGCATTAATTAATTTCACTGCACATAGTTTGCTATTTGCAAATGCTACTACACAGAAATAACAATCAAGAAAACACTGATGAAAAAATTAACCTATGCTGCAACAAACCTCCGAATCTTAAATGCTTTGCTCAAATATAATGCGAACTGCTTTACAAGTGTTTCATTCCTTGATGTCATTAACATAATTAGCTTAATAAGCAGCATGGTTGTCTATAGTATTTTTGCGGAATAAACTCTTGTCGAACATTACTTAGTTCCTGGCAAGAAAAAATAAAATGAACTTCATTATCAAGTGCCTCGTGGCATAATGGGCAAAGGAGATTATCATCACCGCGTTGTACCTGTCACTTTCCTGACATGAGAGTACCAGCTTTGCCATCTACAATCTATTAATCTCTGACGAAATTCAAGAATAAAACTAGCTATGTCTCCGACGCCCCTGACTTCCCATACAAAGCCAAATCCACACTCATACAGCTTTGATCTACTCGCGAGGCCCAATTCATCTTGCCTCTGGCATCCATCTCAACTAACATGTTGTAAGTTTTATGGGGTAACCTATGTGGCTGCATTCCGTTTACTTTAACCAATAACGAATAGAGCTGACTATAGATGCTAAATATATAGGATACCTATTTGTCTCCCCAGACACTAAATCATTAGGCGTATGCCATAGATACTCCCAAAAACTTCTTCAATGCATATAAATGAATCTTCTCCACTTCAAAAAAGCACTGCTGATAC
>JADBJO010009464.1:40340-41628 GCA_016801955.1 Conus betulinus | reverse complement strand
ACGAGAACCATCGCGAAGAGGTGTGGGACGAGAGGGAGACCACGACAGAAAGCCAGAGAGAGCCACGAGCGAGGTAGGAGAGAGAGAGGAGGGGGGGGGGGGGGACGAGTCAAGACAGACGGGGTACAAGCGCCTACATACAATGAGGAGAGAACCCCCAGTTAGGAAAGAGGTAGTTTGAACGGAGTTGACCAACAGACAGAGAGAGGAGCGACGATGATGAGCAGGCATACGCGATTTCTTCCCCCTCCCCCTTTTCCTTTTCTTGTTATATTGCTTTTAGTGTTTCGACAGGTGAGAGAGAGAGGCGAGAGAGAGAGAGAGGAGAGAGCGAGAGGGCTGTGGGGGGGGGAGGGGAGTGGGGAGGAAGGGAGGAAGGAGACACACGGCTCATGGTACAAGCTTCCCCCCGTGCGGGCCCGCGCCAGCGTCGGCGTGCTTGACGAGGTGAAAAAAAAACAACCAAAGAGCCACAGAGCGAGAGAGAGAAGAGGATAGGTACAAGCATACACACAGTGAGGGAGACACACAGAGAAAGAGGTCTAGAACGAGTGAAAACAAAGAGACGAAAGAGAGAGAGAGAGAGAGGGGGGGGGGGGGAGGAGAAAGAGAGCGGAAGCAGGGAGGGTGCAGAGGGGAAAAGGCGTGGGGGGGAAGAAGGGCTCGAACAGAGAGAGAGAGAGAGAGAGAGAGAGAGAGAGAGAGGAGAGAGAGAGAGAGAGAGAGAGAGAGAGAGAGAGAGAGAGAGAGAGAGCTGCACATTCAAATGACAGACATGGACGGATACAGACGTCAAACAATCGGTCGGGCTGTGTCGTGTCCACTACTGGGAAGAAGGTCACAGGACAACGCAGGAGAGAGACAGAGAATGAACGTACCCACAAAGCCACACAAAGACGTACATCCCACGGGAACATGCTCGTATATTTACCTGAAAACAGAAAAACAAACAGAAAACGCATTACGATAATTCAGAAATCATCATCATCATCATCATCATCATCATCATCATCATCATCATCATCGTCATCATCGACGCTTTCCTTAGGAAGTCGTGTTGTTAATGTTGTCGCTATCATCTTCATCATCATGGTTATCGTCACACACACACACACACACACACACACACACACACACACACGCGCGCGCGCGCGCGCGCGCGCGCGCGCCTACGTTTTTCAGTTTAGCTTAATCTAATTCATCGTTTTCACGTTTCAAGTCCACTTCAGCTTTAATTTAAAAGAAAATGACATTGACCTTTAAGGGCATAAGGTAAAAACATGATTTC
>JADBJO010009464.1:22840-25340 GCA_016801955.1 Conus betulinus | reverse complement strand
CCTATCTCCCCTTTATGCCCCCTTGGTTCTCGGGGGTGATGTGGATGTGTCCTTTCCTCTGCCCCCTCTCCCCACCCCCCAGGCGTCGATCTTTTTGTGTGTGTGTGGTTGTGTGTGTGTGTGCCTTGGCGTGTCTTTGTCTTGTGGTGCGAGGCATATGTGTTGTCTTCCCCTCCCCCCAAACCCTCCCCCCCCTGTGTGTGTGTGTGTGTGTGTGTGTGTGTGTGTGTGTGTGATGTGTGTGCGCCGTATATTCCCCCACAAGTCCCCCCCCCCCCCCCCCCCCCCCCCCCCCAGTTTCCTGATATTTTATCAGTGTGCTGATTTGTGTGTGTGTGTGTGTGTGGTGTGTGTGGGTGTGTGTGTGTGAGTGTGTGTGTGTGTGAGAGAGAGAGAGAGAGAGAGAGAGAGAGAGAGGAGAGAGAGGAGAGAGAGAGCGTTGTGAGGTGTTGTCTTGTGGTGTGGTGTGTGAATGTGAGTGTTGTGGTGTGTGTGTGTGTGTGTGTGTGTTTGGTGTGTGGTGTGTGTGTGTGTGCACACGCGCGCGTATGTGTGTGTGTGTGTGTGTGTGTGTGTGTGTGTGTGTGTGTGTGTGTGTGTGGTGATGAGTGTGAGACTCGTATATACACACATACACACATATACGTAGAGTGTGAGTGAGTGAGAGGTGCGTGCGAGAGTGGAGGTGGGAGAGAGTGGTGAGGAGAGAGAGGGGTGAGAGACAGAGAGACAGGGAGAGAGAGGAGAGAGAGAGAGAGGTGTTGTGTGTGTGTGTGTGTGAGTGTGTGTGTGTGTGTGTGTGTGGTGAGTGTGTGTGTGTGTGTGTGTAAGAGAGGAGAGAGGAGAGGAGAGAGGAGAGAGGAGAGGAAGGGGGGGAGAGGAGTGTGTGTCTGTGTGTCAGTGTGTGTGTGTGTCCAGTGTCTGGGGGTGGGAGTGGGGATGGGGGGCAAGCAGGAGGGTAGGGAAAGCGAGAGGCGAGCAGACGGGGGTGGTGGTTGACAGATAGAAGAAGGAAGATGGAGCAACAGAAGGAAGATGGCGCAACAGAAGGAAGATGGATGGAGCAACAGAAGGAAGATGGAGCAACAGAAGGAAGATGCAGCAACAGAAGGAAGATGGAGCAAGAAGGAAGATGAGCAACAGAAGCAGACAGAAACAGAAGGAAGATGGAGCAACAGAAGGAAGATGGAGCAAACAGAAGGAAGATGGAGGAGCAACAGAAGAAGATGGAGCAACAGAAGGAAGATGGAGCAACAGAAGGAAGATGGAGCAACAGAAGGAAGATGCAGCAACAGTTGTTCCATTGTCGAGGGCAGTAGTCTCACCGTCGCCCAATGTGGGTCGGCCATAAGATCCGACTTCAAAAGACCCCACATCAAACACTGGCAACAATGCGGCTCTATCACTGAGTGACAGTGACTGTTTGCTGGAGAGACGAACTGTTTGCTGGCGGGACGAGAGAGAGAGAGAGAGAGAGAGAGAGAGAGAGAGAGAGAGAGAGAGAGGAGAGAGGGAGGGAGAGAGAGAGTTCTTTCTTTCTTTCTTATTTTCTTCACTTTTCATATATATACTTTTTTTAACATAGGGCTGTATTATATCAATATCAATATATATTTACATATACATAAAAAACCTTTCTGCTCATGTCTTAGTTTCGAAAGAAGGATGCAAGTGGTGGAGTTTGGAAAATGGGGTGGAATGGAGTTCAGGGGCGGGACGGTGGGGTTCAGGAATGAGGGAGGGTCGATTTGAGAGTTCGAACGTCTCATTTCGCCAGTCCTTAACCCCCCCCTCCCCCTGTCCCTCTCCCCAACTCCTCTCCCCGCTGCCCCCCCCCCCCTCCCCCGCTTACCCAGTCTCTCTCCCTCTCTCTCTCTCTCTCTCCATCTCCACATGGCTCTTAGCAAAGACAGATCGGACAGATCGAAACAGACTTTGCCTAAAATCGTAACCCTTGATCGAAGAAGGGTTCTCTCTCTCTCTCTCTCTCTCTCTCTCTCTCTCTCTCTCTCTCTCTCTCTCTCTCTCTCTAATACCTTAGCTTAGCAAAGACATATCGGATGAACAGACTCTGCTTAAAATCGTAACCCATGACCGAATAAGGGTCTCTCTCTCTGTCTGTCTCCCCAGATTGTTTTTTTTTGTTTTTTCTTGCTTTTTGGGGAACGGGGGAGAGTGGGAGATGAAGGGGGTGCGGGTTGAGGGTGGAGGGTGAAGGGTGGGATGGGTGGGAGTTAGGTCGGGAGTCTTCTTCCCCCCTCCCCCCCCCCCCCCCCACACACACACATACACACGTAAGAAAGTAAGAATGGTTATTGTGTCTGAGGGACAACTACTGTTGCCCTCGCCCGGGAGCTAAAAAATTTACAAAAAACAGTCGACGGCACAGACATTAACAAACAGTAGTACACCCCTTCTGGCAATAAACGCCAGAGACAAAAACGTCTCCGCTAAAAGTTGTGGCGGTCTTATTGTTTAGCCCCTTCGGCAGGAAATCCAA
>JADBJO010009464.1:10340-17840 GCA_016801955.1 Conus betulinus | reverse complement strand
TGCAAAAATCGCTTAAATGGATCATATGGTGATTTAGTGCGAAATCGCTTACATGGATAATATTTAGTGGTTTAGTACAAAATCGCTTACATGGATTATAATAGTGATTTAGTGCAAAATCGCTAAAATGGATTATACAGTGATTTAGTGCAAAACCGCTTACATGGATTGTAAAGTGATTTAGTGCAAAACCGCTTACATGAATTATATAGTGATTTAGTGCAAATTCGCTGACATGGATTATAATAGTGATGTAGTGCAACGTCGCTTACCAGGATTATATAGTGATTTAGTGCAAAAACCGTTTACATGGATTATATAGAGATTTAGTGCAAAATCGTTTACATGGATTACAATAGTGATTTCATGCAAAATCGCTTACATGGATTATATAGTGATTTAATGCAAAATCGCTTACATGGATTATATAGTGATTTGGTGCAAAAACCGCTTACATGGATTTTATATAGTGATTTAGTGCAAAATCGCTTATATGGATTATAAAAGTGATGTAGTGCAAAATCGCTTACATGGATCATAATAGCGATTTGGTGCAAAATCGCTGACATGGATTATAATAGTGATTTAGTGCAGAAATCGCTGACATGGATTATAATAGTGATTTAGTGCACAATCACTGACATGGATTATCATAGTGATTTAGCGCAAACTCGCTGACATGGATTATAATAGTGATAAAGCGCAAACTCGCTGACATGGAATATATAATTATGGTGATTTAGTGCAAAACCCATTACATGGATATATATAGTGATTTAGTGCGAAATCGCTGACATCGATTATAATAGTGATTTATTGCAAAATCGCTTACATGGATTATAAAAGTGATTTAGTGCAAACTCGCTGACATGGATTATAAAAGTGACTAAGTGCAAACTCGCTTACATGGCATATTATTGTCAGTGCAAAATCGCTGGCATGGATCATAAATAGTGATATAGCGCAAAATCGCTGACATGGATTATAATAGTGATTTAGTGCAAAATCGCTGACATGGATTATGATAGTAATTTAGTGCAAAATCGCCGACATGGATTATAATAGTGATTTAGTGCAACATTCTAATTGTGGCGTGTGGCCACCCCCCTCCCCCTCCCCCACCTCTCCCCCTTCCTCCGACGGTCACACGCACTTTACTCTTTTTTTCGAAATGGCGCCACGTGATGGTTTTGCTTTGTTTTGTTTCGTGTCCCCTTGTTGTTATCTCCGACGAGAGGAGGCACCGTTTTTCGTCTGCGTCTGTCTGTTTGTTGGTTTTGTACGTCTGTCTAAGCGAGATTACACACTACTGAACCTAACCTGATGGAAGGACGGACGGAAGGTGGCCGGGCCTTGGGACGAGCCTTGTAAAATTTGGTTGGGATCCGTTGTAAGGATCCGGATTAGATAGCGGATCCAATCAGTCACTTTTTTTTTCATTGCACGTGAATACGTGAATACCGTGATGTTCTACGAACTTTTTTCCTCTCTCTCTCTCTCTCTCTCTCTCTCTCTCTCTCTCTCTCTCTCTCTCTCTCTCTCTCTCTCTCTCTCTCTCTCTCTCTCTCAGTCCCATCTTTCATTCCACTTCGACGTGACAACTATCTACGAATAACTCTGTTCTCTATTTTCATGGAATATCAAAAGTTCATAAAAACATAAAATGTTTGACATTTCCTGTCTTTTCCATGTGATGATTATTTTGCAAAGTACATAAGAAGTAACTCCTTCAGTCTTTACACATTATTATTTCGCATGGCAGCACGCGCGCGCGCGCGCGCACGCACACACACACACACACACACACACACACACACACCACACACACACACACACACACACACACACACACACAAACAAACACAAACACACACACGCACGCACGCGCGCGCACACACACACACACATGCATACGCACACAACACACATGCACGCACGCACGCGCGCGCGAGCGCGCGCGCACACACACACACACACACACACACACACACACACACACACACATACACCACACACCAATGTTGTTTTTTACTGATGGACAGACTAAAGGTCAGATGGAGGATGTGTTCCAACTTGGAGAAAGTCTCTGGTCTACCAGAGAGTCCTTTCTAGTTAGGTCAGTGAGATTCCAGACCCCTAGATAGGAATGAGGGAGTTGGTCTGTGAGATTCCAGACCCCTAGATAGGACTGAGGGAGTTTGGTCTGTGAGATTCCAGACCCCTAAAAAGGACTGAGGGAGTTTGGTCTGTGAGGTTCCAGACCCCTAGATAGGACTGAGGGAGTTTGGTCTGTGAGATTCCAGACCCCTAGATAGGACTGAGGGAGTTCGTCTGTGAGATTCCAGACCCCTAGATAGGACTGAGGGAGTTTCGTCTGTGAGATTCCAGACCCCTAGATAGGACCGAGGAGCTCCATTCAGAAAAGGTATCCCTAGTAACCGAGCCCATCTTGGTTTAAGGATCAGTGTGTGTGTGAGCCATCTTGTGTTAGTGATGTGTGTGTGTGTGTGTGTGTGTGTGTGTGTGTGTGTGACGTGTGTGGCGTTGTGTGTGTGTGTGTGTGTGTGTTGACGTGTGCGTTGTTGTTGTTGTTGTTGTTGTTGTTGTTGTTGTTGTTGCTGCTGCTGCTGCTGCTGTTGTTGTTGTTCCTGTGCTGAAGATCAAAGTCACTTTATGAATCGATCCGATTTTGTTAATTGATAAAGGGCAAGTCGTTAAGAGTCCAAACGAAATGCTATGTTGGGGGTTTTGTTTCTATTCTCACATCTGTTTTTCATCTCTCTCTCTCACTCTCCTCCTCATCTCTCTCTCTTCTCTCTCCTCTCTCTCTCTCTCTCTCTCTCTCTCTCTCTCTCTCTCTCTCTCTCTCTCTCTCTCTCTCTCTCTCTCCTCTCTCTCTCCTCTCTCTCTCTCTCTCTCTCTCTCTCTCTCGCTCTCTCTCTCTCTGCGCCTAACCAATCAAGAATTCTATTTACGTCATTTACATTTTCCTCTTATACTGAAGGAAGCGATTTTCTTAATTTCTTTCCCCCTCTCATTCAAGCACAGACTCCCTGTCAACAGATCAACGAAGACGGTGAACAAAAAAAAGCCATCAGGTCTTCGAATAACGGGAAAACAGCTGATTCAGGCGATATTCCACCGGAAGCCATGAAAGCCTCTTCAGCACACTCTGGAAGAGAGACCACCACCCCCCTGGCGAGCGGAAGGAAGGAATCCTCATGAAGCTGACAAAGAGGGCGGGGGGTGGGGATGGGGGTGGGGGGCCTTGGGGCCTTTCGGCCACTGCCGTGGGATTACGCTCCTGCCAGTGTCTGGCAAAGGCCTGAATAGAGTTCTGTCGGAGGGAATGAAAGAGGCAGTTAGTTGACTCCAAGATCCGAGACCAGCAGGAGGGCTTCCCGCGGGAACGGGTCGTTGACGGAACAGATCGTCACGGTGACACCAGGCATCACCGGTAGCAGTAACTGGGATGGAGCTTCCCCTTCTTCCCTCCCTCCACTTGCCCTCTCTCTATCAACACCGCAGACTTTTAGAAGGCATTCGACAACGTGGACAGAGAAACGCTCTGGGAGGTGCTGAGGCCCATGAAGCATCTGAGAAACTTGTCTCCCCGATACAGGGGTACCCTCTAAGCTATGTTTCGCAGGGTTGCTCACTGGGCCACCTATCTAATAAGTTTTCATAATACCAAAATTCGCCAAGGGTGTCCACCGTCACCCTTCCTCTTCGTCCTGTGTAATATCGACTGGATCTTGACGGCCACTACCGCAAGCAGGAACAATGGAAGATCTCGACTTCGCGGGCTACCTGGCGCTCCTCTCGCATTTCTGCAGACAGATGCAGGACAAGACCACCTGGCCCGGCAACAGCATCAGCAGGGACAGCGCTCACGATCAAACAAGAGCAGAAAAGAGATCATGAAGATCATCAACGCCTTTGCCAACGATCTAGCTACAGGTGGGCGGGAGAGACGGGTGTGTGGATGGTAAACACACTAAGTGCCAGGGGAGGAAAGGCTCGCGAGGGACCTTTGTCATGCTCTTCGTGAAGAACCTCCAAGGAAATCAGCACAGCCACACAAAAAAAAAGCACGTCTTCATTCAAACGCCAAACCGGTCTTGCTGTATGGCTCTGAGACGTGGAGAACGCCCGAAACAATACAACAGAAGATGCTGACGTTCATTAAAGTATATCCAAGTCAGTTTTTTTTTCCCCCAGAAGCCAGTATCCGGACAAGAGTCAGCAGTGAGGAGTCGTGGCAAAGGGCAGGGAGAGGAGCTAGTTCTCGTACAGACCCTGAGCAGGAAAAGGGGGGGCTGGATAGGACACACCCTTTACGCAACTAGCATCTGTCATCTGTCAGTCTTTGACCTACAACTAGCACGCGCCCCTTCCATCACGCGCCTCTTCCATCATGCGCCTCTTCCATCACGCGCGTCTTCCATCTGCTCACAGAACAATGAAAGCAGAAAGAAGTGAAGGGAGTGGTCGGGGTTGGGGAAGGGGCGAAGGAGGAGGAGCGAGGGATAGGGGGGTATACCTGAACAGAGACTGACCCCATGAGGTCAAGACAAGATAACGACCAAACTATTTTTTTTTTTTTTTTTTTTTTTTCTCTTTCCCTCTCCCCCACACTCCCCCACTCATTCACAATCACTGGTTTATCATGTTCCACGTCCTGTCCAGAAAATACTCAATGTCAAAAAAAAAAAAAAAAAAAAAAAAAAAAAAAGAAAAGAAAAAGAGAAAGATAGAATAAGAAAGACAGAAAAAGGGAGGATGGAAGCAAAAAAAAAAAAAAAAAAAAAAAAAAAACGAAAATAGAAAAAAAAAAAACAGAAAGAAAGCAAGGAAGACAGAAATAAAACAAAGGAAAAAGAAAAAGAAAAGAAAAGGGGAAAATAAAGCAAACAAACAGCAACGGCACGGGTGAAAAGGTCTTCCTTGTCGAACCCCACCTGTGCCCCACTGTTCTCCCCACCCCGCACCCACCGCACCCCACACCACCCTGACCTCCCCTTCTCTCTCTCTCTCTTTTTCTACTTCTACCCCCCCCCCCCCCCCCCTCCCTCACCAGACCCACTTCACCTCTCCCCTTTCTCCTGCAGGAGTTCACTATCTATCTGGTGGACGCGAATCCTTGCTGGCCTTCCATCTCTCTCTCTGCCTCGGACCAAAGATAGTTCGCGGACACACAGATAGCCAGAGTCATGGGGAAAGATGTAGAGGAGGAAGAGGATGAGGATGGAGGGAGGGAGGGAGGAGTCCGGCCGGTAATCTGAATCTGTACGATCCGCCCAGCAAGGAAAGCAGCGAGAGGGAAGAGAGATGGGCGTGTTGATGTATGCCAGATCTGGAGGTGGAGATGTGTGTGTGTGTGTGTGTGTGTGTGTGTGTGTGTGAGTGTGAGTGTGTGTGTGTGTGTGTGTGTGTGTGCGTGTGTGTGCGTGCGTGTGCGTGCGTGCGTGTGTGTGTGTGTGTGTGTGTGGTGTGTGTGTGTGTGTGTGTGTGTGTGTGTATGTGTGTGTGTGTGTGTGTGTGTGTGTGTGTGTGTGTGTGTGTGTGTGTGTGTGCGTGCGTGCGGAGGGGAGGGTAGGGGAGAGGAGAGAAGACCGGGGTGCTGGGGGGTAGCCACAGTGCTTGTCGTTGTTGTTGTTGTTGCTGCTGTCCAAGAAGTCTTTGTCCGGCCAAGACAGGTAGAGAGGGTACGGGGAAAGGTTGGGGTGGGGTTAAGGTGGTTGGGTGGTGGGTGGTTGTGGGGGGGGGGGGGGGGGACTCCTGCACTTGGCGCGCCGCCTGGCGGAGGGTCGCACCGGGTCTGGCACTCCTCAGACTGTGCCCATTATCTTTTTCCCACAGAAATCTTATTGTCCGAGGTTGGGTTTTTTTTTGTTGTTGTTGTTTGTTGTTGTTTTTTTTTTTTTTTTCATCTTCTTGGACAATCCTGCTTTGCCGGAACTGTCGATTTCCTGTTGGACGTATTTTTTTGTTTTGTTTTGTTTTTGCTTTTCGGGTTTTTCTTTCTTTCTCTCTTTTCTTTTCTTTCTTTCTTTTTCTTTTTTTTTGTTTTACTTAGTGTTGTTTATTATTTCATTTTTTTGCATCACAACTGTGATTTGAGGAAATGAACGCAAAAAGAAAAAAAGCGTGTACAAACACACACACACCACACACACACACACACACACACACACACACCACACACACACACACACACACACGCCCTATCCATCGTAGTGCTTTTCTACTGACAATTTCAAAAGGATCTCTCTCTCTCACCCTCTCTCTCTCTCTCTCTCTCCCCTCTCTCTCTCTCTTTCTTACACACACACACACACACACACACACACACACCACACACACACACACACAGCAGCTTTCGCTGTGATACTTCGTAATGCTTGTTCCTCCGCCCCCCCCCCCCCCCCCCCGCCCCTTCACCTCCCCTACCTCCCTCTCTTTTTGAAATTCCAGAAGCCGGAACAAACCCCGGGGCTTTGTTGCTTTCAGTTTTACTTCCGATCTTTAATGCCCGGCCTTCGGCCGGAAGGACCTCCCCTCCTGCCCCACTCCCCCCCCCCCCTCCCCTCCTCCCCCCCCCATGTCCATACACGACTCTTAAAGGCTAGAGGTCGGTGCCATGTATGCATGCATCCACTGTGTTGTGTCGGGTGTCGGCGTTCCGCGGGTGAGCGGTTCGATTCTGGGGTGGAAGAAGGATGGAGAGTGAGAGAGAGAGAGAGAGAGAGAGAGAGAGAGAGAGAGAGAGAGAGAGGAGGGGAGGAGAGAGGGTGAGAGAGAGAAAGTGGAGGGAGAGGAGAGATGGAGGGAGAGGAGAGATGGAGGGAGGGAAGGAAGGAGGGAGAGAGAGAGGAAAAGAAAGAGAGGGGGAGAGAAAGTGGAGGGAGAGGAGAGATGGAGGGAGGGAGGGAAGGAGAGAGAGAGGAGGGGAAGGAGGGAGGGAGGAACGGAAGGATGGAGAGAGAGTTGAGGGAGGGGACAGATGGAGGGAGGGAGGGAAGGAGAGAGAGAGAGAGAGAGAGAGAGAGGAGGGGGAAGGAGAGATGGAGGGAGGGGAGGGAAGGAAGGAGAAAGAGAGTGAGCTCCGAATTCAGAGAGAGAGAGAGAGAGAGAGAGAGAGAGAGAGAGAGAGAGAGAGAGAGGGAGGGAGGGAGGGAGGGAGGGAGACAGAGACTGAGGCACATTTGCCTTGACAGACAGACGAACGGTCAGACAGACAAAGACAGACAGACTGGTAAGAAGGAACCAGACAGACACAGATAAAAAACAGAGGAGAGACAGACAGGCAGACGAACATAGTTCTAAACATAAAAATTCGCGCGGACAAGCGCTGCCTCTAACTCGACTACTACTACTACTACTACTACTACTACTACTACTACTGCTGCTGCTGCTGCTGCTGCTGCTGCTGCTGCTGTTGCTGCTTCTGCTGCTACTGCTGCTGCGTTACTGCTACTGCATCTATTATCATTGTAA
>JADBJO010009463.1:81108-83218 GCA_016801955.1 Conus betulinus | reverse complement strand
CAGTTGCTAGTTCAGGATGAGAAATAGTAAACTTACCATGCCTGTCGATTATTGGAAATAGTTCATACTGGTGTAGTGGAGAAAAGAACTTACCAGACGTTTAGAGTGAGGGAAGAGACGTAAATATTTCAATATGACGTAATATAAAACAAATTACGTACTAGAATGATACGTAACTCGACAGACGTGTCACAGGTAGTAATCTGATGAATGAAAGCTCTGTGTGTGTGTGTGTGTGTGTGTGTGTGTGTGTGTGTGTGTGTGTGTGTGTGCGCGCGCGCGCGCGCGCGCTTAGCGCGCGTGTGTATGTGTGTGTATTTGTGCGTGCGCGCGTGCGCGTGCGAGGACGAGTGTATGTGCTCGTGTGTGTGTGTGTGTGTGTGTGTGTGTGTGTGTGTGTGTGTGTGTGTGTGTGTGTGTGTAGTCTTCAATTTAATGTCTATTCACGTTATGTGGTCTAGACACACAAAATAGAAGAACGCAGCAGCACTTGAAAATATACCAAGTAGCATCCAATAAAGATACAGCATCTGGGTCTCTTTACAGGTATGTAAAAATCGGACCCCGAGTCAATGCCATTGTCACATATTATTGAGGACTTACTTAAAATTTCATCCAGGGAAGATTCAGCTAAAGCAAGTAAAGTCTTTAAAAAAAAAAAAAAAAAAAAAAAAAAAAAAAAAAAAAAAACGGTTCACATCTTAGTACTTTCTGCATATTTGATATCTTTTTTCGCCACAGCTTTATTTTATGTCATTTGTAAATTTTGTTTTAAAACCATTAAGTTTAAGTCTGTGGATCAAAGAGGTCATTGACCTTACATGAAGTGTGTGTGTGTGTGTGTGTGTGTGTGTGTGTGTGTGTGTGTGTGTGTGCGTGCGTGCGTGCGTGCGTGTGTGTGTGTGTGTGTGTGTGTGTGTGTGTGTGTGTGTGTGTGTGTGCGCGCGCGCGAGTGTGTGTGTTGAGAGAGAGAGAGAGAGAGACAGAGAGAGAGAGAGACAGTGAGATTGTTTTGTTTTGTTAAATCCTCATAACTTTATAATATGTGTCAGTTTTCAGGATAGCCTCCCCCCCCCCCCCCCCCCCCCCCCCCACCACCCCACAATACCCCACTCCCTACACACAAGGGAAAAAATAATAAAAAAGGAAAAAAAAAAAAAAAAAAAAAGGGGGGGGGGGGGGGTTATAAAAATACGTCGTTCAGGTCATCCAGGACGGAGAAGCAATCAGGCTCCGCTACAAAATGATGGTGAAGCATATTGTTACAGGAGAAGTAATCAGGCTTCGAGACAAAATGATGGCCAAATAATGTTACAGAAGTATTCGGCCTCCACAACAAAATGACGGTGAAAACATTTTGTTTCAGAGAAGTATTCAGACTCTGCTGCAAAATGACGGAGAAAACATGTTGTTACAGGAGAAGTATCCACGATCCACAACAAATGATGGCGAAAACGTGTTCTTACATGAGAAGTATCCAGGCTCCACCACAAATGATGATGGAGAAAACATGTTGTTACAGGAGGAGTGTTCAGAATCCACAGCAAATGATGGCAAAAAACATGTTGCTACAGTAGTATCCGGGTTTCACAACAACATGATGGTGAAGACATGTTGTTAAAGGAAAATTATTCAGGTTCCACGACAAAAAAATGATGGCGACGACATGTATATGAGATCCAAGTAAAGGTTGCCTGCCCTGCATAATTCTTAGCCACTGACATCGCTTGGGTTATTGAACAGCAGAGCTGACCACTCAGACTGTTCCATATCTTTTGATCTCCCTTGAATGGAACCTCAGGCATAGGCTCAAAGATTGTCCCCTACATTTTATACTGTTTGCATAACGCTTTTAGTTTTTCGGCAACTTTTTTCCTCCCACATTTTCGTTTTATTCCATTACTATCCTTTACTGGCTGCTTTGGGGGGTGTTGGATTCTTTTTTGAACCCTTGGTGGTGAGAATACCACAGAATTATGGACTGCGGTGTGTCTCTATTTGACACCAGGAGCACAGACACAGTCAGCCGTGTTTCCCTGATGAGTCTGATCCAGCGGACGAAAGGCCTAGGAGCAGGCAATACAAGTAGATCTGCCTTCGGAAGGGATCA
>JADBJO010009463.1:73608-78608 GCA_016801955.1 Conus betulinus | reverse complement strand
GTGCGTGCATATGTGTGCATATGAAGAAGAGAGAGAGAGGGGGTGGAGAGAGAGAGAGAGAGAGGGGAGAGACAGACAACACACATAGACAGACAGACAATGAGTCAGTAAGACAGACAGACAGGCAGACAAGCGGACAGCTTGCCATACAGACCATACAGACATACCAGACATACGGAGATATTCATCAGAGAGAGAGAGAGAGAGAGAGAGAGAGAGAGAGAGAGAGAGAGAGAGAGAGAGAGAGAGAGAATGCGTATGGAAAAAAAAAAAATCACTTTCAATTTCAATTTCAATTCAAAATTTTGCCCATCGCCCCCACTGCCGCCGACAAGGTCCCCCCCCCCCCCCCCCCACCCCCACCCCCCCACCCCGCCCTTTGTGTGGGGTCAGTCATCTGCGTCCAGGTGACGTCGCCATGTGTTCCTCGGTCGGCCTCTCTTCCTTTTTCCTTTAGGGTTCCACCTGAGGGCTTGTCACGTGGTGTTGGTGGCTGGCTTACGCAGAATGTAGCCTATCCACCTTCAGCGGCGTTGTTGGATATCAGCTCCCGCCGGCTTCTGTCTTGTCTGCTGCCATAGTTCTGCATTGCTGATCTTGTCATGCCACCGTATGTGGACGATTCGTCTCAGGCAATTATTGATGAAGGTATGGATCCTTTGGTCATTGTTATGGTGGTTCTCCACGTCTCGGCTCCATGTAGCAGGACTGACTTCACATTGGTGTTGAACAGCCTGATCCTGGTGTTGACTGACAGGTCTCTTGAACCCCAGACGTTCTTGAGCTGCAGGAAAGCTACCCTAGCCTTGTTGATTCTGGTCTTCAGTTTGCGCCTTTCCCTCCTAGAGTGACAACAATGCTGCCGAGATAGGTGGAACTGTCCACCTCTTCTAATGCTTCGCCTTCAGGTGAGATGGGGGATGTGCTGGTGGCATTACTTTCAAGACCTTGCTCTCTTCCCTCGATGGGTGTTCAGGCCCAGCCTGGATGAGTTTTCTTCCACGATGCTGGTCTTTTCCTGCATCTGCTGCTGGGTATGTGTGAGAGTAGAGCTAGGTCGTCAGCAAAGTCCAGGTCGTCCAACTGTGACCAGAGAGTCCACTGGATGCCATTCCGCCTCTGTGCTGTGGATATCCTCATGACCCAGTCAGTGGCGAGCAGGAACAGAAACGGAGACAGCAAACATCCCGGTCTGACCCCTATTCGGACTTGAAAAGCCTCAGAGACCTGACGTCCATGGACTATCCTGCAGGTGAGTCCCTCGTACGAGTTCCTGATGATGTTGGTGAACTTCACTAGCACTCCATAGTGTCGTAGCAGTTTCCATAGAGTCTATCTGTCTACGCTGTCAAAGGTTCTCTCATAGTCGAGGAAATTGACGTAGAGGGAGGCATTCCACTCTAGGGACTGTTCTAGGATGATGCGCAGCGTTGCAATCTGGTCCGTCCAGGAGCGATCTTTTCGGAATCCAGCCTGCTGGTCTCGGAGGTGGGGGTCGACGATGTCCTTCATCCTGTTCAGTAAGATCCTGCTAAAGACCTTCCCAGGAACTGACAGTAGGGTAATCCCTCTGTAGTTTGCGCAGTTACTGAGGTCTCCTTTCTTTGGCAGCTTGATCAAGTATCCCGCCTTCCATTCTGACGGCACTTGTTCTTCCTCCCAAATCTTCTTGAAGAGGGGGTGGAGCATATCGACAGTGGTTTTCCATGTCTGTCTTCAGCGCCTCAGCCAGAATGTTATCAGATCTGGCTGCTTTGCCTGTCTTCAGCTGCTTGCGGGCTTTCCTGATCTCTTCCTTGCTGGGCAAACTGCAGTCAGTCGGCAGGTCGCTGTCAGCTGCCGGGATGTCTGGCGGGTCCTGAGGAGCTGGTCGGTTCATCAGCTCCTCAAAGTGTTCCCTTCATCGGTTCTTCCGCCCCTCATCGCCTGGGATGATCTTTTCCATCCTTCTCCTTCACTGGCCTCTCAGGTTTGGAGAACTTTCCACAAGGCTTTCTGGTGGTGGTGTAGAGGTCCTTCATGTTTCCATGTCGGGCAGTTTCATCTGCCTCTGTAGCAAGTGGCTCCACAAAGTTCCTTTTGTCCACCCTTATGCTGTTCTTCGCGAATCTGGCAGTGTTTGCATAGGCCTCCTGAGCTCTGGCTTTCTCTGCTCGTGTGCGGCTGTTGTTGAGTACTGCCTGCTTCTTCTTCTTCCTGTCCTTGATATTCTTCAAGGAGTCAGCTGATATCCACTCCTTGTGACTGCGTGTCTTGTAGCCCAGCACCTCCTGGCATGTTGATGTCACTATCTCTTTCACTGCTTCCATTGCTCGTCTATGGTCTCCTCTTCCAATATCTCCTGGAGAACTGCAAACCTTTCCCCATTGTCGTTCATCTGGCCCAGTCCCTGCTGTCCCATGACCTCCTCGTAGCCCTTGTTATCGCTGCCCACTTTAGCGTTCAGATCACCCATTACGATGTTGAGATCTCTGTTTGGGGCAAGTGTCTATGATGGTCTGGGGTCAGTTGTAGAATTCTTCTTTGTCTGCCTCGTTGCTTTCGTTGATAGGAGCATAACACTGGATGATGTTCATGTTAAGTTTCCTCTTCTTGATCCTGAAAGATGCTGTCATGATGCGTGGTCCATGGGCTTCCCACCCGATGAGGGCTCTCTCTTTGCTGTTTTGGAAAGAATTAATGCCACTCCATGGGTGTGCGATGCATCCTCTTCCTCATGGACTGTAAACAGCAGGGTTTCACCGGAGACGAGTCTCTTCTTGCCGCTGCCCGTCCGTCATGACTTGCGAATCCCGTTTTCCCTGCTTCGTACATGGTCCTCACATTCCATGTCCCAATAGTGATGGTAGTCCTGGTCGAAAGAATGGTAGTCAGCTGAGTGGCTTCCGGATGACTCTGGCTTTCACCACTCCGCATCGTAGGTCCTCCAGCTGAAGGTCCATCTTCTCCCAGGGCTGAGTTTTTGTAGAGTCTCTTGTTGGCGTTTTTGTAGCATGATGGTTTTTTACAGGGAGGGGGTGCTAACTCTTCGCCCAACCCTCCTCCTTTTTCATCCGGGCTTGTGACCTGCCATGGCGAAGTTTACGGAAAAAATGGCTACGGAAAAAGTTGGTAAGTTACAAGTCTTTTTACACCGTGCGGTCCAAAGAAGCAGTTTCAGAAAGACAGAAGCATGGATGAACACGAACAGGAGCACAAATGTAATGTCAGACACTTTCAGACCTTTGTACATGCGCATGTGCCTGCACGATCAATCATACTGAGAGACCAGAACGAAGGTGTAAGCAAGAGAGAGAGAGAGAGAGAGAGAGAGAGAGAGAGAGAGAGAGAGAGAGAGAGAGAGACGGGGGTGTCAAAGGCTGACATGCATACGTTATGAAACCAAATGCTGTGAGAACAGGAAACATGTGAGCCAGACGTTATAACATCCTGAGGGATGTAAGAGAAAGCAGCTCAAGTGAATAATTCTACTTAGCGCTACGTCAGGTTAGCATCGATTTCTCAGTGCTAGGATACCACTGGGACTCTCTCCCTTTCAAGTTGATGTCTAAATTCAACGCCTTGAAAAAGAAAAAAAAAAAACTTTCAGCCCTTCAAACTGCAACAACCAGACAAACATTACAAATTGGCAGGTGTGTGATTTTTTCCCCGCTAGATAAGCTTCAATATTTCACGCAAAGTGCTCTTCATATTTGCTAAAAAGGGATGGAGGTTATGTTATGAAAAGGGCATCTTTTTCAAAGCGCTCTCTCTCTCTCTCTGTCTCTCTCTCTCTCTGTGTGTCTGTCTGTCCATCTCTCTCTCTCTCTCTCTCTCTCTCTCTCTCTCTCTCTCTCTCTCTCTCTCTCTCTCTCTCTCTCTTTTCTCTCTCTCATACACACACACACACACACACACACACACACACACACACACACAAATTCAATTCAATTCAAATCAATTCAATTTGAATCCTTTGACTTCCTGTTGGGGCATGGAGGATACAAATGTAACAAAGAGAAATACGAAACTCACTCAGAACAATGTGTGAACATAGTTGCGAAATGCTGAATTCTGGTGAACTGTAATGATCTCATTACACAATCTTTCCATTTTTTTTTTTTTAGAACTTTCTAATATTCAAACAAATCCGTCTTCCTTTTTGAAATAAATTACAAAGTTGAAAACAGACTTTGGTTTTAGATATTTTTTAGAGATGAATTTTTCACGAAGTTCATATATTTTTGGACATTCCATGATGCAATGAAATTCATCTCCAATTTCACCCATTTCACAGTTTACGACAAATACGCAATTCTCTTGGAACATTATGGTGTCTTCCAATTTTAATTTGCAATTTATGGTTACTACATCTAAATTTAAATAAAGATATAACATAAATATCTGGTAAGGTAGAGATATAATGTTCTTTTTTTTCAAAGACAGTCTTTACATTTTTATAGAATACACACTTGTTGCTGTTTTCAAGAGAACTGCGCCAATCACGAGCATAATTATTTTGCAACTCCTTTTTAACACACTTACATAAGTTACTTCTGTTTTGTGAATGAATGAGATTCCCAAACACAATCAAAACCAGTTTCAAATAAAATGCTTTTAACATAACTAAGCCATGGTGAAACGAAAATTCCTTTTGTATATAGTTCATGTAGATATTATATACTTTTTTTTGAATACTTCTTAGAATCAGGAACAACTAAGTAGCCCAGAACCTTATCATTCTCACTTTAATCAGTACAGATAAAGGATAGATTCCGGTTTCACCATAAATCATTGAAGTCATTGTAGTTTTATTTAATCTAAATAAATACTTTAAAAAACGTAAACTGTAACTTTTCTAATATATCAACATTTTCATAACCCCAAATTTCACAACCATACAACAACACAGGTACAACTATGGATAAATAATTGTATGCAAACATCAATTGGCAATTTCTGCTTCCTTGCAGTTTGTAATATGAAAAATTGCCTTGAGAGCCTGATTATAAGCACATTTT
>JADBJO010009463.1:63608-66108 GCA_016801955.1 Conus betulinus | reverse complement strand
GTGTTAAAAAAGGAAGGGAATGAAGATTTACACACCGCAGGTCCTTTCGTCAATGAGGAAGGCCGATTATCAAAGGCTGAGTGACCTAAGACATTTGAAAGGGATTATGCTTAGTAATTCTCGCTCTCAATGATTAACGTCGACTTAATTGATGTGACTGTTAAAAATAAAGAAAAAAATAGAGACGTTAGTTCTTTTTTTTTTCCTCCAACACTAAGATCAGATGATAAAATACCGAGATTATCAAAAACTGTCAAAGAATAATGAGAATCGATTCCTTCTGCTGACGATTACAACCACATTATGCGACAAACAAAATTTTGGGGGTGAAGGGTTAACGAAATACAAATGTCCATTCTTTCTAAAAAAAAAAAAAAAAAAAAAAAAAAAAAAAAGATTATAAAATAGCGCGAGTTTAAAACATGATGGACGCGTCATCCCGATATGCGGCATCTATAGTACTTTGCCCTTCCCTTTCCCTTCACCCTATCCACTCTAAATTCTTTCTGTCCCTTTCTTTCAAACACCACACACACACACACACACACACACACACACACACACACACACACACACACACAGGCACGCGTGCATGCATGTACGCACGCACGCACGCACGCACGCATGCACGCACGCACACACACACACACACACACACACACACACACACACACACACACACACACACACACGCAAAAGAAATAAGAAAGCGCGCGCACGCGCGCGTATGCACCAAGCGCGCACGTGATTGTAAGCTGTCTCCTTAACTCCGTAACTCGGAACGAGAAGTCCTCTCCCAAGAACACCTGTGTACCTCTTAGTTTCTGTTTTGTCTTTAACAGTTTTTCCTTGTCCTTGAAAAAGGTGCATCGTCCGATAACTGGAGAATTTGGCTTCGAATTTAGACAGTGAACACTATCCAATTGGATATCATCACTGATCTTAAGTTTTTCCTTGAGCAGGTCCTTCACAACTCCTTCACAGTCTTGCGGTGTCTCGTTGTCTCAGCGGGAAAGTCCATAAAAATGGCGTTGTTCCGTTTCGACCGTCCCTCCAGATCGTCTGTCTTCCTCTCCAAGTCCCTGGATCTTCTTCGTCAAGGTGTCGTTGGTGTGGCGTAGGTCTGCGTTTTCGTGCTGAAGGTTCTTCGCCTCTTCGTTCAGGGACTCCACGTCACCGTATAGGGCAGCAAAACCATCACGAAATTCTTTCATCTTGGCCTTCATTTCGTCGAACTTTACATTGAGAGTCTGAAGCATGGACATGACATCCATCATGGTTGGTTCTGCTGCAGACGACGAATAATATGGCGAACTCTCAGGCGGCACACATGAACAAACATATAACACATCCTCTGTTAAACCAAACAAAGTCTTGTCAATCAAAACAAAAAGAGCATTAGAACAATTCATTTGGAGCTCTCTAACATAAGGCACAAAATCATTCTTAATCAGACATAACAAGAACGTTTGCCTTGTCTTAAAAACTTGATAGCAGGCTTATGAAACACAGTATGGCCTGTAAACACGCTGAATTAAAAATTTTCCCCAAAACGTCTCAACGAGACAGATAAAGTCAAAGTGAAACAAATATGAGAGAAACTTTTTATGGTGAATTTTAGAAAGAATCCCATTTACGTTCCAGAGCAAAAGTTTAAAAGATTTGAATATCTATTATTTCCATTAATTTCATCAACATGCAGAGCAGGTGTACTTTCATTACAATTTTCATCACCACTTTCTTGTACATAGACTGACGGATTTCTCACATGCACATTAACATTATCAAAAACACTGTCATCTTCGTTACAATTGTTCTTTTGAGACAGCCCCACAGATGCACATTGGTGTGTACATGCATAATTGACAATAATAGCCATTTATACATTCGATTACGTCTCCAACTCCTCCATGGAAACTGAACTGAGCAGATTTTGACTTTTCCAATGACGATCTCTAAAAAAGAAAGAAAAATAGTTTCATATGGTGCAGGTAATTCTATTTTCACCGCAGAACTGGTAGCCATTCTCATGGCTCTGCGATACATTGTTAATCTCCCTATGGTTATATTTCCAATACTTTTTTGTGTTGACTCTAAGTCTGTCTTATTTACACTGAAATCCATGAAGTCTAGAGACAGATGTGACTTAGTTATTGAAATTAATCATCTCATACATTTTCTAATTCAAAAGGGGTTCCAGTGTAACATTTACTTGGGTTCCATCACATTGTGGTATTTATGGAAATGAATGGGCAGACAGAGTAGCTAGAGGAGGTGCAGGACAAAGAATTCGTTGTGAAAACGTTTTATATTCCTTTGTAAAGGAATGCTATAATCTTTTAGAAAAAGACCACCAAAGCTCGTGTGGGTTATAATGTAAATCGGCACACCTCTTACAGCATGTCTTTGTTGAATTTTTTTTCCAAGGGAAATTTCCAGTTTGTGTTTTAGACTTAAATATAATTCATTAAAATGTAAATATGTGATACTGCAAAATGCA
>JADBJO010009463.1:48608-56108 GCA_016801955.1 Conus betulinus | reverse complement strand
CAAAACTTTGAACTTACGGAGGGGGGGGGGGGGGCAGCAGGAGGTTGAAGATGTAAAAAACTGGGAAAATGAAATTAAGAAAATATGAAAACTCTTCACTGGCTGCATAAAGGAACCATCGCAATCCCCTTTAAAGGCAGATATATTTGTATTGCCTGCTCCGAGGCCTTTCGTCCGCTGGGTCGGAAACTCATCAGGGAGACACGGCTGGCTTTGGGGGTGCTATTGGATTCTTTTTTTGCACCCTTGGTGGTGAGAACACCACGGTATTGTGGACTGTGGTGTGTCTCTATTTGACGCCAGGAGCGCAGATACAGCCAGCCGTGTCTCCCTGATGAGTTTCCGACCCAGCGGACGAAAGGCCTCGGAGCAGGCAATACAAATATATCTGCCTTTAAAGGGGATTGCGATGGTTCCTTTATGCAGCCAGTGAAGAGTTTTCATATTTTCTTAATTTCATTTTCCCAGTTTTTACATCTTCAACCTCCTGCTGCCCCCCCCCCCCCCCTCCGTAAGTTCAAAGTTTTGCCAAGTCATTACTATGAAGACAATTTAGTTGTTGGCCTGCGCTTGTTTTTCCCCCACTATTAGATTGTTCGTCTTTGTATTTGTCTGACTTTATTCAAGTTAAAAGGCTGTGCCAGTCTTGAATAAAAGTTACTCTGTGTTAGGTTTCCTTATGGGAGCAAAGACTATTTCTCACATGTTTTGAGTAAAGATTTTAAAGGTTTAGAGAAAATCCAATCCAGTTTTTTTTTTTGAGCACGGTGTTGTCAGTCTGGCTGGATAATAATTATTGTAAATCACCTGATGTTATTTGTGGGATGTTGTGGAACAACAGTTATTTACTCTATCGGGGGAAGGGTGTTTTTTTTTCAGGAATGGATCAATGCAGGTTTGATCGTTGTTTAATGATATTTTAAAAGATCACAATGTCCTTTTGACATATGAAGAAATTTGTGAAAAAACTGGGACCTTCACCTGGTAGATTACTACAATACAATGTGGTCTCTGTAGCTGTTAGAAATTTTCTCCTTAAACACAGGAACAAAGAATTACAACTATCCCGAACCCCCCTTCAAGATATTCCGCGATTTTGCGGTAAATTATTAACCACTATTAAAGATTTTCGAATTTTTTGTCTGAAAAGAAATACACTCAGCCTTGTTGTGTAAGTTTTTGGAAAAGGATATTTGACTTCGATGTCACAGATAAAATTTGGTAATTAGCTTTCAATGCCACTAAAGTACTTAGATTGCGACTTTTGCATTGGAAAATTATTCACAATATTTACCCAACAAATATTATGTTATTTAAAATGAAGGTTAGAGAAGAAGATAAATGCTCTTACAGTATAGATGTTGTTGATTTTATAGAACACTTTTTCTATGAATCCCCTATTGTGCTAGCATTTTGGAACTATGTACAGCAGTATATTCTTGTGCATCTAGACGTTACCAAAGTATTCTTTGGTGTTGATACTTAAGAGTTATCAAAGGCACAGAGAAACAATATAAATCATGTAATCTTAATCGGAAAGATGTGTGTTAGTATTTTTAAGAAAAAACAAATGCTTATGTGTCTCTGACACAAATATTTGAAAACAACATTAATATTCGACTGAAACATATGTTTGTAACATATTTTTTTTTTAAATGTGTTTTGTGTTTTGTGATTCTCTCTCTCTCTCTCTCTCTCTCTCTCTCTCTCTCTCTCTCTCTCTCTCTCTCTCTCTCTCTCTCTCTCTCCATCTCTCAGCCTTTACTCCCTTCTTTCTCTCTACTTTGGTCACCCTCCCCCCTTCCCTTTGTGGCTTACTTTTCCGTCTTTTGGTTTCCGTCTTTCCCTGCTTCTCCCTTTCGGACTCTCTACTGTTCTCTTTTGACATTTTCACGTGTTTACAGCATGCAATGTGTGAATGGAATCAGTGAGAAAGGAAAACGAAACTGGCAAACAAATCGCAACATACACTACAGCAGTTAAAAAAACCCAGACATCTCTGAAATCAAAGGAATACATTAATTAAAAAAAAAAAAAAAACATTGTCCATCGGTAGAAAAAAATCAAATACACATTGGAAGTGGGCATGCATGGAAGTGTTGAGCGTGCGCGCGTTAGTGGGCGCTCGTGTAAACGCGTATGTAGGCTTGAATGTTCAATGTGTTGGTTGGAGAAAAAAAAAAAAAAAAAAAAAAAAAAAAAAAGAAAGAAAAGAAAGAGACGCCTATATAACAAAAAAAACAAAAAAAAAAAAAACCCCAGGAAAAAAAAAGAAAAAAAAAATGCAAAAGAAAAACAGGCGGGAGAAAGTGGAGGGATTAAAAAAAAAAAAAGTTAAAATTTTATAGCATTGTTTGACTCCTCTGCTTGCCTTGGAAATAATATTCACCGCTTTCGGTATATCGAGTCTATAGTTGGTGGTGGTGTTTAATTCAATCCCAGTTTTATTTATGTAACTTTTTATGGAGGAAATCCATCCGTTGTAAGTAACAAGATTTATGTTATAGTCAAGGTTAGTAGTGAATTCTTCATGTCATGAATTAACCGTCTTCTTTTAAGAAATGCAGTACTGCATATTTTCCTTTTTCAATCAGCTTCTTTTGTTTGATCGTGACGTTACCTACTTTAATTTTGTCATTGTAAAACACAGGTTCCGACAGTAGTTCATTCACTGTCTGGGGTTCTACACCTAAACAAAATTCTTTGTAAGCCTACACTTCTTTTTCTTTCTTTTAGTGCCCACAATCATCATGTTGATTATTCTGACCCTTTTGTGTGTATGACCGTTATTTATCCTGCCGTAAAGGCAGCCATACTGTAACTTCGGGGAAGGTGCATGCTGTGTGTGACGTGTCACCCATACCAACGGCCAAAATGGCCTTCTCTTCCGAAACTTGATGATGGAATTTTACGTGTGTGCAAGATGTTGTGCGTGCGTTCACACACGGGACCTAGGTTTATAGTCTCATTCCAAGGACTGCGTGGGGAGTGGAGTCAGAATCAATGTTAACTTCGAGGGAAAAATACCCCGTTCCGGAACGGCCCAGCGGAGATGCGAACCTGCAACCCCAAGATTACGAGTCCATCCTCTACCAACTGAGTTATTCCGGCCTCCACACACACACATTCAGAGAGAGAGAGAGAGAGAGGAGAGAGAGAGAGAGAGAGAGAGAGAGAGAAAACTCAGAACTCAGATGGTTTACTTCATATAAAGGCCATTGCACCTTATGAAGGGGGTATGGAGAAAGTAACAACAATGAATGAATTTTACATAACACACATCAACGACTGGATGAAATTCTCATTCACGAAGTCATAACTGATCGAAATTGAAATGCCTTGAACATCTAAATTGAGAAATTTCTTACTATACTTTCATTCTAAGATGCCATAAGCGGACTTAACCAAAATCGACAGGGATCCCTGGAAAAACGTATCTGGTATATATTGTGCTCTCAGACTAGATAACTTGCGGCAGCATAAAAAAACAAAATGCAGTTCATCTTCTTTTCCGTCATTACAAAATGGACAAGTATGTTTACAGTAGCGATACCGGTGTTGTGCAATGTCTGAAATTCCAAGTCGAAATTTGGTCATGATTAACCTCAAGTGTTTGCCTAAATCCATTTGCAGATAAAGTTTAGCATCGTGAACTGTACAAAATGTCCGATGCATGGTAAATCTATCGCTATTTTGACGTGAGCATCCCATTCTGGCCACCTGCACGCAATCAGTCTTTCTTTAAATTCACAAAGAAATAATCTATCATTTTGACGCCTTGGTTCATCCAAACATAACCAAATCCAAATTTATATATATTGACTACGGATATTTGACAACCAGTTTCTTTTATCTCTTACATCTAGGTCATATAGCATTACAAACGCTTTCCGTGGTAATCTATAATCATTCATTTTAGTTAATTTCAACCAGTATCGAATACAGCTCAATACAGAATTTAAATAAATAGGATATCTATTGGTCTCTCCATAGACAAGGTCATTGGGTGTTCGCATTTCGACTCCAATAAATTTCTTTATGGCAAAAAGATGTACTTTTTCGCAATGGCAGGCTGCAACGTCTAGTCCCCAAAGCTCTGCACCGTACTGAGCAATGGGTTGAACCTGGGAATCAAATAACTTCAACAACAAATCTAAACTAGAATTCTTCAAAACATGAAGTTTTCTCATAATACAAAGCAGTGCTTTCTTGCTTTACTTATCAGGTCATTGCATGCTAAGATGAAGCTGGGTTTTGTTGAAAACAATATACCCAAGTATTTATAAGCATTTACTACAGGCATCACAGCATGGTTATACGTCCAATGGTCTCTTACTGCTAAATAACCACCTTTTCGGAACACAATTATATTGCTCTTACTTAAATCCACTTTCAAATCAAGAGAAAAAGTTGCGCGTTGCAGACTATTTACTGGGTTTGCAAACCAGTTATTGTCTCTGATAACGGTACAACATCATCTGCGAGTAGTAAGATAAAGAGCTGAAAATAGTCGATTGTAAACATTGCACCATGCTTACCATTTGTAATTATTTCTATGGCAAATCCATTAATAAACAAAAAAACAAAACAAAAAAAAAATAGAACCAGACTGCACACATCACCTTGCTTAACACCATAAGTGCACATGATAATAATCAGTTAATTTATGACCACACCGCACCTTAACTTTAACATTATTATACATACTTCTAATGCAGTGGTATAGATTACCACTTCTACCATTTTTTTTTTTTTACCAGAATTGACCAAAGAATTTTCCTGTTTATAGTATCAAATGCTTTTTCGAAATCGATAAATGCAACATATAATTTTCTGTCGAAAGAGAGAACTGTTTTTGAACAGAGCTAACAAAGTGAACATGTGATCAATAGTCGAATAGTTCTTTTTGAACCCTGCTTGATATTCCCCAGTAATGTTATTTTTTTCAACCCACTCTTGTAAAACAATGATTGATAACTATACTATAAATTGTACTACTAATATTGCATAGCGAAATGCCCCTGTAATTGTAGGATTGTTGACATCACCTTTTTTGTACAGAGGAAATACAATACTTTCTGTCCATGTGTCAGGGAATATACCTTTTCTGAAACAAAGCATTAAAGAATATGACAAAGAAATCTGCAACACAGTCACCTGCATTTGTTAACAACTCTCCAATTATTCCATCCGGTCCAGCAGCTTTTTAAAATTTTAATCTTTCTAATTGCTAAAAGAACTTCTTCTTTTAACATTGGTCGATTAAAATAATTATCGTTATCATCAACATTACATTCGTCACCATCTGCTTCAATTTCTTTTTCGAGTAATTTTTTGAAGTGTTGAAATCAGTCATCCAGAGTGATATCATTACTAATGTGTTTTCTTTTACATGAAATTCTATTTACATTTTTCCAAAATTGCTTTTGATTATTTACAGAAGATAACAATTCATTTAACAATGACATATGGAAATCGTTCTCTTTGCGTTTTAACAGATGCTTATACTCTCTACGTGCGATACAAAAAAATATTTTCGTCTTTATGATCTCCTGTTCGACGGGCTGTTCTGTAAAGCTTTCTTAAATTTTTCTTTGCTGCTTTACATTCATAATCGTACTAGTCATCTGATTTATCATTATCACCAGTGCTGATCTGCTTATTCATGCATTCAGCGCATCGCTTAATATAATCGTTAAAAGTAGTCAGAGCTTTATCAATATCACAGTCGATTAAACGTACAGCCAGCTCTAATGTTCTACAAGATTCCTCAGAGTGCATTGACTTCATAAACACTGGCGCTGCAGTATTTTTCCAGACTCTCCTATTTAATGTTTGCTTCACATCTGGAGATTTCAAACTGCCATGCTCTTCCGAAAAATTTAAATGTAATTCAAGTGGCATATGATCCGAATGAAATATATCACACAAGGATTCAAATATGGCAAACATGTCATTTGACATTAAAAAGTATTCATTTACACTACTGCCTGAATCTGAGATGTATGTGTAGCAACCATAGTGGTCGCCATTACATGCACCATTCAGAATACATAAATCAAATGTAGTACACAAATTCAACATAAGTTTACCATATCTATTCAGCACTTTGTCGTGAGATTTCCTATATGTGTTAATCGAACTGCTTGTTTTTTATGAGTAAACAAAATTTTCACTACAAAAATCATCAACGTTTACATCAGCAGTTCGACTGTTGAAATCTCCCGACAACACAATGTATGCATCATGAAATGCAACTGAACAGTGTGACCAATGCCATTGTTTACATAAAAAAAAATAAAATGGTGACCCCCAGGCGGAACATATGTATACATGTACAATACATCTTTCACAGTACCTAATAGAGCTTTGTCTATAAGAAAAACAATAATATTAGACGTAGATTACGACGTCGTCAATAGATCGAACAAATGGAGCATACATTCTCTTGATAAGGCACACAACTCCACCAGAAAAAAAAAAACCATGTTTAGAAAGTTTAACAGCAGATTTACAAAAGATCATATAATCAACAAATAAATCTGACTGAAATGTCTCTGTAAAGGTTTCAACAAAACAAATGATGTCAAAGGACCGAACATAAGAAAGGAAATCTTTCTTTTTTTTAGGGAGCATTCCACTGATGTTCCATTGCAAGACTTCAAAACGCTTAACAGAAAACGCACGTGCTTCAAAATCAGAATTAATTTGACCTAACACAGAGCACGACCGTGAACTTTTTTGCACGACTGCACGGCCTGTAACCCGTTTGCTTACACACTCCTCACTGTCACTGACAATGTCACAAGCTTCAGACATACAAGCACGTGCAGCGTCAGCCACACAAATGTGTGTGTGTGTGTGTGTGTGTGTGTGTGTGTGTGTGTGTGTGTGTGTGTGTGTGTGTGTGTGTGTGTGTGTGTGTGTGTGTGTGTGAGAGAGAGAGAGAGAGAGAGAGAGAGAGAGAGAGAGAGAGAGAGAGAGAGAGAGAGAGAGAGAGACAGAGAGAGAGAGAGAGTATGAATATTTGCATACGTCCATGAGAATGAAGAAAATCAGAGAAACAGAGACCAGCACGTTGACCAAGAGATATGCGTGTGCAAGTCTCGTGTGCTTGCACAAGGGGTTTTGCCATGATAAACTGAGAGATTTTTCATATTCATTATCTCTCTGTCTCCCTGTCTCAGTCTTTCTTTGTTTCTTTCCCTCAGTCTGTCCGTGTCTTTGCCTGTATGTCTCTCTGTCTCTGCTTGTCCGGCTCTCTGTCTGTCTCTCTCTCTGTCTGTCCGTCTCTCTGTCTCTGTCTCTCACTCTCCCTTTCTCTCACTCTCTCCCCTTTCCGTCCGTCCCTGTGTGTGTGTGTGTGTGTGTGTGTGTGTGTGTGTGTGTGTGTGTGTGTGTGGCTGGCTGACTGGCTGGCTGGCAGGTTGGCTGGCTGGCTGGCTCTCTCTCTCTCATTCTCTCTCTCTCACACATAAAATTAGAACAATTTCAGACCCA
>JADBJO010009463.1:36108-41108 GCA_016801955.1 Conus betulinus | reverse complement strand
CCCCCCCCTTCCTTTCCTTCCCTCTCTATCCCCCTCCCATCCCTCCCTCCCCCTCCGTCACTTTTATATTAAGAAAAAAAATTCAGACACTGTATGACCAATTGGATTGGACTGATATCTAAACTTACAAAAGAAAAACAATCGTAGGTTAAAGCTGGTGAATTGAATATAATGTGTGAGTTATTTTGCAACAACACTGGAATAAAAGTATTTACAAGTTCTTGCGTGTGTGTTTTTGCTTGTGCACGCACACGTATGTGTGCATGTGCGTGTGCGCGTGTGTGTATCCATATGCGAGTGTGTTTGAGTATGTGTGTGTTCATATGTTTGTGCTTATATGAGTGCTATATGAATAATAATGGAAATTACAAAAGCACTTACATTTTTCAAAACAGTTTCAAAGGAAAAAAAAAAAAAAGAAAATTAACAAAGCTAATCAATTTAACAACCATCAAGGCACAGAACCGTAACCTTTCTCCATCCCTGTCACCTTTAAGCTTTGTACATTATTCCATCTTCCTTCCCCACACTTACTTATGCCCGCCCCACATATAACAAAAAAGGAACCTATAAATACTTCCCCAATGGAGTGCGCTCTAAGCATACAAAAAAAATCATATGTTAGAGCTGGGTGACTCAAAGATGGCCTGTGCACTATTTTGTCTCAAAACCGGAATTTGTTTTTTTTTTCATGTCTTGACATGTAACAATATGTTCACGTGTTATTTTCTTTTTACATAAACACACTATGTTTTTAACATATTTTGTTTTAAAAGCATCAAGTTTCCACCTATACATCAACGAAAGTATATTTTCTATTTAAACTAAAGTTATGTTGAATGATTTTAATATCAAAAGTATGAAAACTGATTTTGATTGTCATATTCTATCATTCTATCTTTGAAAGTCTTCGAAATATGTGTTTTAATAGATTGCACTGCTCATGTACCGATAAGGCTAGTGTAAGATATTCAGAACGAGAGAGATATGTTTTGCTCCACATTTAGCTGCCCTATCTACTTTATCGTTATAATAAAAGGAACAGTATGAAGGAATCCAACGAAAGGATAACCGGGTGCCTCCTTCAATAAGCAGCATGTGGATCAAACAGCTTACCTCAATAATCATTTCAGGTCTAGTATGCAATGAAAATCTTTTAGCGCCTGAAGGACTGATTTTGAATCTACACAAAACAGAGCTTGAAATATTGTTTGGGGGAAATTTAAAAGGTAATTCAAAGCCATTAGTATTGCTGTTAATTCAGCTGTGAATATGGATATGTTACATCCAATGTAAAAAATTTCTCCACCCCCAAGTCTGGGATTCTTACCAATACATGAACCATCTGTGTATATTTTTAATTGGTTAGTGTATTTCTCGTCAAAATGACACTTAGTATAACTTGTTAGCATACTGATATTTTCATCTTTTTTATGTTGGTGTGATCAATATCAAAATGGGCTTTTTTAAGTTCCCAAGGTGGAATAGCACAAAAAGATGGTCTGGGAGGAGAGAAAGCTTTCTTTTCTAAAGAAACCTCAGAGTCTGAAAGTATTTTTGATGTACAAGTTGCTATAGTTATTTGAGAAGTTATAGACTTTGCTCTTTTCGGAAAATCAAAATCTGATCTCATTTTAATTTCTGGTTTGATATGTGTTTTTTTTTCTAGCTGTACTTTTAATGACAAATTTACAACATGTTAAATCTCTATAATCATCTGGAGGAAGTGCCTGGGCTTCATAATATGTACGTGACGATGATGCGTGCACACAGGAAGTCCAAGGGCTAATTTCAATGCCTTACATTCAATACTTTCGCAGATTTTGTAACAGATGTTTTTAGGCGCATTGAAGAATATTTCCTGGGCATTAGTTATTTTTGATCTCATTAAAGGCTTACATAGAGTAATCAAAGTTGCTGGATCATGCCCCCACTTTTTCTTTAGAAATAATTTTCAGAAAGTTTAATGTTTTTCTTGATTTTGTTAATAAATATTCGATATGAAAGTTCCATGATAATTTAGATGTAAAATAAACTCCTAGAAATTTAATCTCTGTTACCTACTTAAGAGGAGTATCATCCAAAGTGAAAACAGGCATACTTTCTGGGTTAGATCCACTGTTAAAAAGAATCATATTTGTTTTTTTTCGGTTGACAGACTTAATCCATTTAGCTTCATATAATCCACCATCTTGTTTAGTTCTCCCTGATAGATCTTTTTTGACGAATTTTGTATCTCGTTGTGAAGTTTTCTTTTTAACGTTACATCCATCCACAAGCATACATCATCTGCATATATTGGACAAGAACAACATTTTTTGTTAATTTGTTTGGCAGATCATGCATTAATAGCGAGAAGAGAAGTAGCGCTAATGCTGACCCTTGAGGGATTCCCATTGAAAGTGTTCTACTTGTGGAAATGTTTTTCCTACTCTTGTTCTTATTGCCCTATCATTCATAAAACATCTGACATAGTAGTATATATTTCTCAAACCAATGTTTTTAAGGTTGTTCAATAGCTGTAAATGCCACTCTTGATTGTAAGCCTTATTTATGCCAGAAAGGGCAGCAAGAACACATTTTCGCCTGGCAAACTGTTTCTTTATATTGTTGATAATTTCACTAAAAATGTTTGTAGTGGATCGACCTTTCTGGGAAACCAGCTTGATTAATTGGTATGATATTATATTTTTCGCAGTAATGTACAAGTCTGTTCAAAACAATTCTTTCTGAAAGTTTACACATACATGTGAAGTTAATGCAATGGGTCTATAAGTCTTAGGATCCTTTGTACATTTTCCTTACTTATGAATTGGAACAACAATCGACTGTTTCCATAGTTTTGACATAATACCATTGCTCCAACATGTACTAAATAATTTTTGAAGAAACTCTACAAAAGTTTTCAGGCAAATTTCTTAACATTTGGTTTGATATTGCATCTAAACCAATAGATGATTTTCTTAATGGTATGGATCTAATGGCTTCTTTTACTTCTTGGATAGTTATAGGAGCATTGATATTGATATTGTTACTATCGTCTGCTGTAGATTCATCCTGTGCTTTAATACCTTCTTCTTTCTCTCTGTATATATTTGATCCGTACTTGTTAGACCTTCAGTGCGGCTTACTTCAGCAAACATGTTTACAAAGGCTTCTGCTTTCTCATCAGCACTAGGAAGACTGTTGTTATCTTTTTTTTTTATAGGGTACTGTGGCGATGTTTAATCCATTTTTCATAGCTTTCAGTTCCTCCCACACTTTACCAATATCTTCATGATTTTTAACTTCAGAGTTACACAATTCATTCCAATGCTGCAGCTTTGCATCATCTGTGACATCTACACTTTCTTTATCTGCCTCTTCTTTTCTTTATGATTACTTGCTGATCTCTTTTTACAATATATCTAGAATCTTTCTTTTTTTTCTTTTTATTGGCTGTTTCACATTTTGTGTTCCACCATATATTTCCATTATGTTTCTTTGACTTTGTGAGGGTTTTTTTTATCTTCGGGATCAACTTGTCAGCTGCTGCTGAAATATATATTTACAAAAATGCAGTGTATTGGTCATCTACGTTTTCTTTAGCTGAGAAACTATGTCTGTGTCGTCGTTAAGATTGATTTGAAAAAGTGACCAATCTGCATTTTGGTAAATATATTTTGGAGTTATATCTTCTGAGATTTCCTGTTCTGATATGTCAGTCAACGATATTATTGTTGGAATATGATCTGATCCCAGTGGATTATCTCCAGTTTCCCACATTGAGTTAACTACAAGTGATGGAGATGTAAAGGTTAAATCAATGGCTGAGGGGTTATGGGTGGGTATATCTGGAATGCGAGTAATACTTCCATTATTTAGCAAATATTGATTAGAATCAGCTATGTTATCTAATAATCTATTACTTGTAACATAACAGCAGCCATGGTCCCAAAATGGAGCATGTGCGTTAAAATCTCCTCCAATAACCCATTTGTCTCTTTGGTCTTGGAACCCTTTTAGCCATTCTGTATCCGTTTCATCAAGTGCTTTTGGGAGGTAAACTGAGGCAATGTTCAATATGTGTGTGTGTGGGGGGGGGGGGGGGGGGGGGGGGGGGGGATAGAATCCTGGTAAATGTGGTAGTTATTATCACTGTTGACATTTAGTGATTGTAATAATAATACATGAAACTTATTTATTCCAAGATATTGATTCAAGTATGATACATTTGTTATGAAGTGACAATTCCATTGGAGAAGCTTAATAGCTGGTCTCTTTTTTGTTGTCATGATAAAGATGTATAATAACAAGTGAAGTGACTGAGAGAAATTCCTTTCTAACATATATTAGCAGTTAAGGACCTGCACGATACTGATCAGACTTATAACAAGAATTATGAAACAAATGCAAAATAATAAACATAAATAGTTTTCAGTAATAAAATTCAAATTGTCACGAGGTGGAGGTATATAACTGGGCTCCACTACATGACTAGATTTCAGTCAATATAGAGACTTGAAGGAGATGCTCCCGAACATTAAGATTGGTGGGGGGGGGGGGGGGGGGGGGGGGGGGGGTCTCGGATAGATGCCGGCCGTCCCAAGATTTAGTTCCCAGGATCGATGATCCTCTGGTGTTGGATGCATCCGTCTCTCCCGTAGTCATAGAAGTTACTGTGTGGGTACGAAAGAAATAATTTTGGTCAGCCACAATGTGTGTGTGTGTGTGTGTGTGTGTGTGGTGTGTGGGTGTGGGTGGTGTGTGTGTGTGTGGAATAGTGCAGTGCATGGGACTTGAATGAGAGCCATCATTCATAGTACCTTTTGCAGAATAGTCTTTCGATTTGGATTTGTTGACTGACACACGTGGTATGGAGATAGCGTTGTTATTTAATGAACTGGTGGCGTGGCATTATACTTTTTTCTTCTAATCACAGCTGTATCTTTTGTATTTTGGCGATATTCTAATTATAGTTTTTTTGCTTGCTTTAACAAAGCGTCCGTTCTTTTAAGTGT
>JADBJO010009463.1:25000-30000 GCA_016801955.1 Conus betulinus | reverse complement strand
TTGTGTTACCTTGGTAACACCGCCTGTATGACAGACAGAATCGTTCTCATCCCTTTTGCCGTCCGGATGACCGCGGCGCTTTGCGTCCTCCGCGGACTGCTGTACATTTAATTGTGAAAACGCGTCTTGCGACCTACTGAAACTTCGATAGCAGTTTCAACTCATTCTTCTCGTTTATGACGTCTTAACCCCCTCGTCTCACAGATCTTGACGTCATTAACACAGTGGAATTTGCGTGTGCTGGCGTGTTTGTTTTCTTTTTTTCTTGACATGCTGGATTCTCCCGTCTACAATCAAGTCAGTGTGTGGTGCCGTCTAACTTCTCCCACCTCTTCTGTCTCTTAAAATCCCATTTGTGTCTTGCTATACCAAAATCAGACTCACTGATACCTCTCAAGCCTGTTAATTTGACTTGTACATTTTTAGATAGCGTAGAAACACGGACAGCGTAGCACAATCAATTTTCCTAATTGATTATGTTTTTATCTGAATAGTGTTTACTCTAAAAGTCGACAGTTTGGGACTGGATTATTTAAAAAGACCTTTTTTGTTTAAAAAATCCTAAAATATATATAAAAATTATTTCTATCCAGACTCATACCATGTACGCTGTTTATTATTTCTATCAAACCCATACCATATAGTACTAGTCATAATTAGTGATGGGTTCCCGTATACTATTACTGTAGTGTTTGGTGCTTGACCTTCTGTTTGTTTGTTAGCTTGTTTGCTTTAAGTGGTGTTGTTGTTGTTCTTGTGGTTATGTGTGGTGGTGGTGGTGGTGGTGGTGGTGGTGGTGGTGTGTGGTGGTGGTGGTGTGTGTGTGTGTGTGTGTGTGTGTGTGTGTGTTTACTTTCTGATCTAGTCACCTAAAGTAACTCCCTCCCAAACTCGCCCCTCCTTCATTTCCTACTCACCCCTACCCCTTTCCCACTGCATCCTTGCCCCCCATCCCCCTAGTTTCTATTTTTTTTTTCCCACAACAACAACAAAAAAGGGTCCTGCATGGCGTCTCCAAGCTCAGTGCAGTTATTAAATGAAAAGGAATTTGGTTGTCTGAATGATCTCAAAGTTTCACAACTTAAAAGAACCTTTTAGTTGAAAATAATCTTCCTAAACATGGCAAGAAAAAGCATCTTATTAATAGAATAAAATCTAAGCTTAGTGAAGGAAAAAAAACAGTTGTCCTGAAGAAGAATGTGCTGTTGATACCTCTTTAAAAACAGCAAAATCGTCACAATCTTGCTCTGTTTTATCGCCAGATGTATCATGCGTAAATTGTCCGCATCATCATCCCCTATCCCAGCAAATGTTGTGTGATGTGAACACATCTTCCACAAATCCCAACTGTTCTCCCAAAGAAATCATTTTTTTTTTTCGCTTTCCAGCTTTTGGAAGATACAAAGAAAGGATCTGCCACACTGAGTGGTCTGGGCATTTTGAGCAAAAAAGCTTTGGGTCAACTCCATCGGACCCATAGCCGGCCAGAAAAACAGCTCTCCTCAGGCAGGTGGTTGATCGGTTGTACTTCCGCCGATCAACAAAATCGACTACTAAAAACAACCAATTTGTCAGGAATTTTGATAAAATGTTCTGTACCTGAGGTTTTCACCGAAGGTGTGGTAAAGCCAGTTCCCCTTGACATCAGTCTTTCTGACATTAAGAAAGAACTGAGTCATGTTTCTTCTGTGTTAAAAGACTTCCAATAAAGATGGAAGTGAATCAAGAGCTATAAAAAAATCACTTTCTCAACATCAACACTGCCAAAAGAAATCTGTTATTGGGTTTCAGTGTTTCTCTGTGATCCTTTTGTACCACCTGTCTATCGGTGTACTAGGTGCAACAGACTGGGGCACACAAAGTCTGCGTGTCGGGCAAAGCCGACTTGTGGAAGATGTGGTCACACTGACCATGTCATTGAATCGTGTACCAGGGCCAAACATTGTATAAACTGTTCTGGAGATCATTCAGCCTCTTACCTTGGATGCCCAGAATATAAACTACGTGTTTTGGCCGGTAAGCTGAAGTCTTCCAGCCACATGCCATATTCTGAGGCTCTCAGACAAACCAAAGTTCAAATGAGCAAAGGAGAGGTAAAGGTGCAGGAATTAAAAGAAGACCCAGGGTGCCGGGAAACGATAATTCAACCAAAAGCTAATCACCACAGTAGGTCTTATTCCTCGGTTCTAAGTCAAGGAATGATGAAGATTAATCAACAAAACCCGCTGCCCACTTCTTTGGATTCTAGCCCCCCTTCAATCTGGGGCACTCGTATTTTACCAACTCATACTGACAGTTCAAATCAAAACTAGTATTGCTGTCACAAATCAGACAAGTATAGGACAGACATCAAACATTTCAAAAACATCTGTGCTAAGTACTCTTAAAGAAAAGTCTGACTCTTCAAGTTCGTTCAAAAAACAATCTGTAAATTTTGATCTTGAAAAGATTTTAATATATCTTGAAAATCTCTCAGTGAAATTTCTGACCATCCTAACAAAAAATGTCTGATGTCATGACTTCGTCAATCATTGAATTGAAAACAATTCTGTCCAATGACTGTCTGAACTCCAAATGAACGTACAAAGAGAAGTTCTGTCAAACGTAATCCGTTTTTGGTGTTCTCTGTTGCTGGTATTCTCAGTTATAGTCCTTTTCCTTACGAATAACATGATGTGTATGAGGCCTGATCAAGTCAACCCTACTGGTATTGTGCTCGTTTCTACAATGGAATTGTAGAAGTAAGTGCAATTTTGTATATTTGGAAAAATTTTTTTTTTTTACAGAAGCGTTCTTTTGACGTAGTTGTGCTTCAGTCATTGAATTGCCACAAAAATGACTTACCCAAGTTAAACGGATTCTTTTACCCACCTGTTATAGATGAGGTAAAAGCCAACGTTAAAATAAAAGTTGCTACATATGTAGTAGCTTGCAATCTTATGTATCAACCGTGCAAAACACCGTGTTCTTCAATAGATAAACGTTTATATTCTTGCTGTATAGAAATTAAGGTTGATGGTAAATACTTCAACATTTTGAACTGTTATTATCCAGATGGAGTGTCTAAAGGTGAAGCTGACTGGATAATGGATTTAGACTGCTCTAGACAATGGGTTATTCTTGGCGATTTTAATTCCCACCACGCCTTGTGGTCCGAAAATCCCAATAATATTGTTAACAACAACGAATACCTTGCCAGTACAATAATCAACGCCAATCTAACCATTTTAAATGACGGATCTATAACAAAAAATTGCTGATCGATCAGATCAACGTTGCTCATCGATAGATTTTGTCTTTAGTTTCCCCAGACATAAAAACCCTTTGTGTACTTGGCAGGTTCATCAAATACCGTTAGGCAGTGATCATCTCCCTATTGAAATCCAACTTCTAGTGAGCCCGGAAAAAAAACAATCTACAATTCTGAATGCACTAAATATAATGAAGATAAGGCTGATTGGGCGCTTTTCAATCAAATTTTGACAGCAGGTTCGTCTTTTCTAAATTTCAATCAAAATACAGTGTTAGAGGAAGATTTGGAAAACTGTTATTTTGAATTAAGAAAAAAAACTTATACTTAAGGCTGCAGATTCTGCAATCCCAAAAGTCAAATTAAAGAATCATCCAAAGAAAGCATCAAACCCATGGTGGAATATTGTGTGTGAAGTCGCCGTGGGTGCGAAAACTAAAGGCCTTCAAAAGCTGGATGATAAGCCGTCATACGCAGCCTAAAAGTAGAGTGGAACAGTTACACGCTGAATACAAAAAAGCTAACACCAATAGTAACAAAATTGTTGCTTTTGCAAAGCAAGCAATATTACAAAAACTTAGTCATCAACTGTTCCAAACACCAAACGATAGCTCTTTACTTTGGAAAGAAATCAGAAAATCTAAAGGTTCTTTTCATCTCCCAGATCCTGTCTTGATCGAAAACGATAAAATCTATAAAACAAAAACGAGGAGAAAGTTGAATTATTTGCTGACACTTTCGCAGCAATGAGTCAGACTGAACATCTGCCTAAAGAAGAGCAAGAACGAAGAAGAACTATTGAAAACGAAGGGAGAAACATTGAACCACATGACAATGACAACACGTTATATATTAATAAAAAATCTAACAATGGAGGAGCTTCTGTACTCACTTCGCCGTTTAAAATCTGGTAAAAAATGCGACAGGATTTGATCCCATTTTCTTACAACATGATAAAGCATTTTCCACAATGCTTTTTGAAAAAAAAAATATTAGAGTTCTTCCAATTATGCTGGAAAATCCGGAAAGCTGCCAATGGCTTGGAAGAAAGCAATAGTTGTACCTATCCATAAACAAGGAAAATCAAAAAGAAAATCTTCTAATTTTCGACCCATTTCTTTGACTCCTCACATTGGAAAAACTTTTTGAGAGGATAATGAAATTCAGATTAGAACATTTCCTTGAAAAGAATGGGATTTTGCCAATCTTTCAAGCTGGTTTCAGAAAAGGGAGGGGTGTCACTGATCATGTTAGTCTTTTAGCTTCACACGTCAAAAAAGCCTTGGCTAAGCGACACTCCACTTTAGCCACGTTTTTTTTTTTTTGATATTCATAGAGCGTACGATTCCGTTTGGCATTTTAAATTATTGTCCAAGGCTCATGAAATTGGGATTAAAGGTCGTTTCCACATGTTTTTTACAATCGTTTTTATCTGGGAGCACGCTACAAGTAAAACTAAATGGTGTGCTGTCAAGTACAAGATATGTTAACATGGGTGTCCCTCAAGGAAGTGTAATTTCTCCAATCCTCTTCTCATTGATGCTTTATGATCTTAACCAGATTGACACAAAAGGGGCAACTTTAGCTGCTTATGCAGATGATATTGCAATGTGGAAAAATGTAGATTGTAATTTTACAAAAACAAAATCAAGCGTAATAAAATTGTTTGAACAGTTTCAGTTTGCGGTCAGTAAACTTGTTAATTATTTGAATTCAAACGGTTTTTTACCTATCAACGGACAAATCGGTT
>JADBJO010009463.1:17500-20000 GCA_016801955.1 Conus betulinus | reverse complement strand
GCGATGTTCTTGATTGCTTTTGTGAACTTTTGAGACGTGGTTTGGGGATTGATGATCTGATGTCATTTATTCCACAATGAACAACAACTGCGTCTATATCTACTGGCTTGCCCTCCTGTTTTTTCGATTATGGCTGTGGTAAATTGAAAAGTTTTCTGAATATCTTCAGTGGTACGGCATTTACCCGACCGAACGTACAAATCGTAGGACCAACCCCAGTCTCTTTGTTTTGATACCACTGAAGACAGAATCCCCTAAAAGAAATGACTTGTGGAAGCTTTTCCCCATTGTGGCGCTTTCGAACGTTCTTTCCTGCGTTGACGTCACGCGTGGAATAACTATCATTGACGTCAGTTTTCAGCTCCCCAGTTTGCTTTTTTTTTTTTTTTTAAATCGTTGCTCTGCCCGATGTTTTTTGGTGCAGGGGTCAGTGGAGCAGTTCTTACAGAATCCGCAAAAGTTTTTTCCTGGCTTCGTATGGAAACTAGGGAGTTCAGGGAGTTTCAGTCTTCTTTGGGTCTTCTTGTAAGACTTTAAGACTCGGCGTTAAGTTTTTTTTATTCGCTTCGGTTTGCAGTTTGACTGTCTTTTCTAGACTGTCAATACGCTCGAAAAGCGATTGAAACATTGACGAAAACATGAGTCACTAACCTCCGTCTGGGTGCTGATTTCTTTTGTTTCTCTCTTCAGTTTATCTGGAGATGGAGATTGTACCTCAGTCATGGAGCTATGGGCCTGGTCCTGGCGTTCCAACGGTCCCAGCACATCTTTTGCTTGCATTTGTAATGCTCACGCCTTTTTTGGTGCCGTCTCTTCTTTTTTCTTTTAACACACCACTCGTTAGGCGATCACCCAAACTTGTTGATCTTGTCAGCATAGGCATAGTGCCTCAGATCAGTAGAAACTTCAGCAGACCAAATTACTTCAGCTGAGCTATCTCCGCCATCTTGAAATGTGTGTGTGTGTGTGTGTGCAGGTCACCCTGATGTGGGGTGTGTGGGCAGGTCACTGTGATGTGGTGTGGAGGGGGGAGGGGGAGGGGGGGGGCAGTCACCCTGATGTGATGTGTGTATGTGGGCGGGTCCCCCTGATGTGAAGTGTGTGAGTGGGCTAGTCATCTTGATATCACATCACGTGTGTGTGTGGGCGGGTCACTGTGATGTGGTGCGTGTGTGTGTAAGGGGGGGGGGGGGGGGGGGGGGTCACCCTGATTTGATGTGTATGTGTGGGCGGGTCACCCTGATGTGATGTGTGTGTGTGTGGGGGGGGGGGGGGGGGGGGTAGGGGGGTCACCTTGATGTGATGTGTGTGTGTCGAGTGGAGGGGGGGGGAGGGGGGGGGTCATCCTGATCAGATGTGTGTGTGTGTGTGGGCGGGTCACCCATCAGAGGTGAGGTGTGTGTGTGTGTGTGTGTGTGTGTGTGTGGTGTGTGTGTGTGCAAGTCAGGTCAGTGGTGTTGTGTGTTGGGGGTAGGTCGGGGTGATGTGGCGTGGGTGTGTGTGTGTGTGTGTGTGTGTGTGGTGTGTGTGTGTGTGTGTGTGTGTGTGTGTGTGTAGGTCACAATAATGTGGTGTGTGTGGGCAGGTCAGCGTGATGTGGTGTGTGCGTGGGCAGGTCACTGTGGTGTGGTGTGTGTGGGCAGGTCACTGTGGTGTGGTGTGTGTGGGCAGATCACTATGATGTGGTGTGTGGGGCAGGTCACTGTGGTGTGTGGTGTGTGTGGGCAGGTCACTATGATATGGTGTGTGGGGGCAGGTCACTATAATGTGATGTGTGTAGGGCAGGTCACTGTGACGTGGTGGTGGTGGTGGTGTGTGTGTGTGTGAGGAGGGGGGGGGGGGGTAATCACTGTTATGTGACGTGTGTGTGTGCAGGTCACTGTGATGTGGTGTGTGTGTGTGTGTGTGTGTGTGTGTGTGTGTGTGTGTGTGTGTGTGTGTGTGTGTGTGACCGTGATGTTTATGTGTGTAGGCAAATCACCGTGATGTGATGTGTGTGTGTGTGGTCAGATCACCGCGATGTGATGTGTGTGTGTGTGTGTGTCAGATCACCGTGATGTGATGTGTGTGTGTGTGTGGTCAGATCACCGTGATGTGATGTGTGTGTGTGGGGGGTCAGATCACCGTGATGTGATGTGTGTATGTGTGGTCAGATCACCGTGATGTGATGTGATGTGTGTGTGTGTGTGGTCAGATCACCGTGATGCGATGTGTGTGTGTGTGTGTGTGCGGTCAGATTACCGTGATGTGATGTGTCTGTGTGTGTGGCAGATCACCGTGATGTGATGTGTGTGTGTGTGTGGTCAGATCACCGTGATGTGATGTGTGTGTGTGTGTGGTAATATCACCGTGATGTGATGTGATGTGTGTGTGTGTGTGTGTGTGTGTGTGTGTGTGTGTGTGTGTGTGTGTGTGTGTGTGTGTGTGTGTGTGGGTCAGATCACCGTGATGTGATGTGTGTGTGTGTGGTCAGATCACTGTGATGTGATGTGTGTGTGTG
>JADBJO010009463.1:7500-15000 GCA_016801955.1 Conus betulinus | reverse complement strand
GTGGTGTGTGTGTGTGTGTGTGTGTGTGTGTGTGTGTGTGGTGTGTGGTGTGTGTGAAAAACAGGTCACAGTGATGTGGTGTGTGTGTGTGTGTGTGTGTGCGCGCGGGGGGAGGGGGGGGGCAGGGCACAGTGATGTGGTGTGTGTGTGGGCAGGGTCAGGCTGATGTGATGTGTATGCATGGGCAGGTCACAGTGATATGTGTGTGTGTGTGTGTGTGTGTGTGTGTGTGTGTGTGTGTGTGTGTGTGTGTGTGTGTGTGTGTGTGTGTGCAGGGTCACACGGATGTGGTGCGGGTGATGCTGCAGGACTTCAAGGGGATCCGCATCGACCAGCCCAACAGACTTGGCTTTACCGCCCTCATGAAAGCTGCCATCCAGGGCAGGACGGACTGTGCCAGGCTGCTCCTGTATGCAGGTGACCACAGATATCATCATCATCATCATCATCATCATCATCATCATCGTCATTATCATTATCATCATCGTCATCAGTGGGAGGTTGCATCTCTTAGGTCATGTTGGCATCAGGGGAGGTGCAATAGCTGATCGTTTGGCCAAGTATGCCACAACAGGGAAATTGTCTAACATATCTATCCCTTACTCAGATTTGAAATCAAAAGTTAATAATCATTCCAGAGACTTCTGGCAGGTGAACTGGAATACACAGACAGATAACAAACTTTTCCAGATCCGTCCAGACCTAAAAGGATTCCTCTCATCTGCCTCTGGCGGTTGCTAAAAGGAAACGGTTTTTATGCCGGCTGCACGATGGCCATACGTTTTCAACTCATTCCTACCTTTTAAAGGGTGAAGAAGCTCCGTGGTGTATTCCATGTCATGTACCACTCACAATGAAAACATATTATTGTTAGAGTGTTGGGATTTTAATGATGTGATACATAAACATTTTACAGCATACTCCATAAAAACCTTGTTCAGAGATTTAAAATTAAGAAAGAGAGGGGGTTAGTTACCGTCAAGGACATTGACAAACAAAGCACAGGACAAGACACGATGCTTTTCGACCTCTTGGGTCTTCTTCAGGCAAAAAACAGATCCACTCGTTCGAGTTTTTGCCATGAGGTTTTTGGTTGTACAGTGAAGAATGCTTCATGGCCATAGGTCAGTCTTGATCGCACCACGGCTGCTGTCAGGTGGATCAGGCTCTCTGGTGTAGCCCAGGATTCTTGCTTTAGGGATTTAATGAGTCCCACTGCTCTAGTGGCTTTAGTTGTGAGCTCCCCAATGTGCTCCTCCCAGGTGAAATTGGGAGTGATGGTCACGCCCAGGAATTTGGCTTCCTTGCTGGGAAATATGAGCTGGTCAGGTACTCTTATCTGGTAGTCATCCAGGTTCCTCCTGCATTTTGTGAAGGCCATTAGGACTGTCTGCTCAGCCGACAGTTTGAAGCCATTGTCTTTCATGTAGGAATACGTTTTCAACTCATTCCTACCTTTCCTACAAGACACGATGCTTTTCGACCTCTTGGGTCTTCTTCAGGCAAAAAAAAAAAAAACAGATCCACTCGTTCGTGTGTGAGCTCTCCTTCTGGAGGGCGCCACCACGTTCGCCCAACGACAGCCCCCATGGACCCGCCGATACCGGTGACCCCGACGGGTCTATGTCCTTTTCGTACTGTCTCATTTGGCTTACTCTGTGTGTCTCCATCATGTTCGACCAGATGGCCAAATCGTGACGTAAAGGGAAAGCACTGGCTGATTTGGTCTTGGTCAGAGGAACTTCTTGATATCATGCAGCATGATACTGAAGAGGGTGGGTGCTATCACACTGCCCTGTGGCACCCCCATGTCTAGGGTGTGCATCTGGGATATGGAGGGTCCCCACTTTCACTGGAGTCCAGGAAGGTTGAAATGAACTAGTACATCCAGCCTGTAATGCCGAGGGCGCCGATCTTGTCCAGAAGTTTTGTTTTGTTTTGTTTGTTTTGTGTTTTTTTGCTGTCCCAACCTCTGCGCCACCTCAAAGGCAGTGCAACCACACGCCGCTCATTCCAACACCCCATCCACAACCACAGCCCAGTCGGCCCCGCCGCAACCCTGGCACCGGCAATCCACAGGGAGCAGTCAATGTCAAGTCGTCAAGAGGCAACCCACTGGAGGAGACACTGCACTGCTGCTGAGCACTTCGGTGGTGTTCAGTGGCGCCTGTTCTGATCCAACATACGCAGGACACCACCTTCTAAGCCCCCTACTGACGACAATGATTGCTTAGTCATGGAGCCACCGTGAGTGAGCTCTCCTTCTGGAGGGCGCCACCACGTTCGCCCAACGACAGCCCCCATGGACCCGCCGATACCGGTGACCCCGACGGAACCAAACCAAGGCACACAGACGTGGAGAGGACATCGAAATTGAGGTCACCATGAGAGCAGGGCATGAAGGGCCACAGAGACATTTTTTTAATGCTGATGGATGAGAATGAGGATGATTAAGATGATGTTACGGATTTCCATTTCGGTCTGAGACTACATGACAGAACTGTACTCTACGCTTCCTTTCTATTATATCCCGGCGTCAACCAGGCTCGAGAGATACAGGCACCTTTACTGTTAGTCAGGAAATTTGAGCAACACTCTCAGAAACGCATCCATTAAGTGGATGGAGCTCGACTGTGTGGTTCCAGTCTTCCCAACTGAGTCCGCAGCAAACTCAACTCTGGGTATGAGCTGGGTGAGGCAGAAACAACCCACATGACTCTGATGGGATTCGAACCCACGACCTCCCAGCCGGGAGTTCGCGACGCTAACCACTTCGCCACGGCGGCTGGTATCTTCAAGGAGTTAGACAACGTGCTCCATACAGTTGCGTCCTATTCTGAAGCCAGCCAGGCAAAGAGGTAGGATACTGTGTGTCTCCAGATGGTGTTCCAGTCTGTTCTTCAGGACCCTCTCACAGATTTTTCCGAGGTCAGGGCATTAAGGCGATAGGTCGGTAGCTGGAGGGAAGGTGGGCTGGTTTGCCATTCTTGGGGATCGCTACAACACTGGCTGTCTTCCAGGCTTTCGGGATGTTTCCAGAGACCCAGCAGACTTGGTAGAAGGAGTGGAGTACTCGCACCATGGACTCTGGGAAACCGTTTAATCATGTGATAAGAGAGATGGGATCTTCTCCTGTGGCTTTGCTGGCCGAATCTAGGCTGGTGATTGCCACTCCACTTCTCCACTTCTTCCAAGGTTAGGCTGTTGTTAATGGCACCAGAGTTGCCCGGTGCTGGTATGGTGAAGTTGGTTTCTGCCTCCCATTTGCATAGGAGCTCAGCAGGGAGATGACACAATTAGCTCGCCTTGGAGAATGTGCTGGCGACTACTTTGGCCTTTTCTTGTGTATTTTTTTGTAAGCCGGCCGTCTACGAGGAGGGGACGCTCTGGTTGACGTCTCTTCCTCCTAATCTGTCGCACCTTCTTCCATATTTTGGATCCGTCTGTGGGTTCGCGTTTTTTCTTCTTTGCAGAATCGTTCCCCGTATTCGCTTTTGGCTTCATCGGCGATGGTTTGGAATTGGTCGGTGGCTTCGATCAATTTGGCTTTGTTATCCTCGGAGTGCTCTTTCCGGAATTTACAGAGAATACGTCGATTTTTGCTGGTAGCTTTTTCGCATAATTCATTCCACCATACTGCTGAGTGCTGGTGTGGTCCATCCGTGCCTGGCACCCTCTTTGGGATGGCAGCATCTGCTGTTCGAAGGAATGGAAAGGACCGAGATTCACCTTTTTATAGGCTAAAAACTGTCTATTCTGGTTCCTGTTCTGGTTGACTGTGTCGCTAAAGACAAAGGAAAGGGAGGAAGGGGGGAGGTTTGGTCCTCCCCACCACTTACAGGGGGAAGAACATTTTCGAACATTCGGAAACGGCACTTCCGTCGTAGCAGTTAGGGGTTGTGTTGCAGCGCTTATATCAGCACATGCCAATTGACAAAGCACTGTTTCACATAAACTGTTACGCACATCCAGTCGCCATGGCACCTGGTAAGGGAATGAGATGAAATGGAACACAGCCCTTTGTCTTAACCGGAGACATCTCTACGCACGAGATAGGCGAAAGGGATGGAAAGGGGGAAGGGGGTAGAGAAGGAAGGGGGGGGGGGGGTGTTGTCGGTCTCTCTCTGTGATCTCGCGGAGAGAGACGTGCGTTCCGATAAGGGAAGGGAGAGGAGAGAGGGTTAAGTGAGCGACCGGAAAATGATGTAATCTTTTCCTGCAACAACGTGGATAAATGGCTACCAGACTAAACAGATCACTCAGTTAAAGAAGGCTACTCACGGTGCGTGTAGCTTTCGTCGGCAATCCGGCCGACTTCTTCAGCGCAACTGCTGGGCTGAGAACTGGATTGAGTGCGCACCGCCATGAACGAACTCACGACAATGCGACTGAATGAATGAGGAGTACACCGATGGCAGGTTGTGCCGGCCCCGGTCGCGGTTATGGATGGGGTTCCTGGCGGCGATGTGGACTGCCTCCTTTACTCCCCTCTGGAACCATCTTGCTTCTCTGTCGAGCACTTGCACGTTGTCCTTTTCAAAAAACTGATATTTCGTGTGGGTCAGATGTTCACCCCCACTGGAGAGGACTCACGTTTGTGTTCCTTTAGTCTCTTGTGCAGGTTGCGCACAGTTTCACCAAGTGTAACTATGGTCACAGTCCTGGCAGTCTAACTTGTATATCACCCCTGATTTGTCCAGTTTGCCTGTTTTGTCCTTGGGGTGGACTAACTGGCTTCAGTCAGATGTTCACCTACTGGAGAGGACTCACGTTTGTGTTCCTTTAGTCTCTTGTGCAGGTTGCGCTCAGTTTCACCAGTGTAACTATGGTCACAGTCCTGGCAGTCTAACTTGTATATCACCCCTGATTTGTCCAGTTTGCCTGTTTTGTCCTTGGGGTGGACTAACTGGCTTCTGATGGTGTTAGTGGGCTTGGCGTGGACACTGACTCCCCCAATTTTCGGATCTTCTTGCTGAGAGCTTCAGTGACGCCACTGACGTATGGCATGGAGACGTGCCTTCTCGAAGGGGTTTGACGTTCAGTGGAAGGGTGGGGTATGATTTTCTTGCCCCACGGGGTATCCCAGGCCCACTTCTGGTATCCCGATACAAATAACACTTTCTTGATGTGCTGCACCTATTCTTCCCTAGCGGTGTCGGTGGAGCAGATGGTCTTCGCTCGCTTAGTGCAAATAACTCCCATCTTGTGTTCCAGTGGCTGGTGACTGTCAAATTGTAAATACTGGTCTGTGTGGGGTCGGCTTTCTGTAGACGGGGAAGGCGAGGCCTGTCTCTGTCCAGGTGATGCAAGTGTCCAACATCGCGATACTGCCTTTCTCTTCTACCACGTGGTGAACTTGATGGCAGGGTGTTGGTTATTGAGATGGGTCGTGGATAAAGCAAGTAGAGAAGGGAAGGGGGGTAGGATGGCAGGGGTGGGGTGGGGTGGCAGGGTGGTGGGTGGGGGGAGTTTTGAGAGGGGAGAGTTGGCATAGATTTGAAATCTATACTGCCGTTTGTGACACAAGGGAGAGAGAAACGGGGAATGGCGTGTGTGTTTGTACAATTTGTACAAGAGGGTGGGTGTAGTAGTGGGATGGATGCTGCAGACCTGTCTTCCCTACGAATTTTAGCGTATCCTATGAGATTTGACCCAGAAAATACGATAATACACCGAGGACGACAAAAATGCGAAAACCGGCAACATTGGCTACAAAAAACAAACAAACAAAAACGTACTCTTTTCCAGTTTGAAGACGCGAGTTATTGTCTCTAGTTCCAGTTGGCGCGTACTTGCTTACACCAAGGTCGGCCATCTTTCATAGTGGGCGAATGACACAGATATTCACTAAGAGAATGCCGCCACCAGCAAAATTACGCGTTCATGAGAGTGATGAAGAGCTAGATGTTGAAAAGAAGGTTGCCAAAATGAGGGAGTAGTAAATTTTCCTGTATGCATATCACGCAACTTGGAAGTGCTTAGTCCCAAGCTCAAAAAAAGGTCCCAACTTTCGTATGGTGCACTTTGTGCGAAACGGGTTTCAGTTGTGCTCAGGGTGGGCGCAACGACCGCGTATAGCATGTTTCGTCAAAATAGCAAAAGGAACACCTTCAATTGCACAAGCATTGAAAAAGCCAAGGCGAAGTCTAGTGGGGGACCTGGAGCAGCAGATGACAAACGCAGAGATGATGATCATGATGTGTAGGATGGTGGCTGACGCGAATCTGTCCCTGTCAACGACCGATCGTCTTGTTCCCTATCCAGGAAGATGTTTCCTGACACTAGTGACAGCAAAAGTGCGCAAGGCGTGTCTGTCACTTTAACTTCTACTGTTTATTAGCTACTTCCCCCCACCACCACCACCCTCCCCCCCCAAAAAAAAAATAAAGGGGGGGGGGGGAGGGTAATGGAGGGTAATGGGGTGGAGAGACAGTACAAAGAGAAGAAAAAGAGATGGAAAATGAAAACTGTATGAAGGGCATACATGTGTGTGACAGTCTGTCACTCTGTGTGTGGTGTGTGTGTGTATGTGGGTGTGGGGGGGGGGGGGGGGGGGGGGGGGGGGGGGGGGGGGGGGGGGGCGGGGGGAGGATGAGGGCATTATAATATTGTGTGTTTTTTATAATGAGATGGTCAACAAGATACGTGCAGTGTGTGTGTGTAGTGCACTTGTGCAAGTTGGTGTGAGTGTTTGAGTGTGAGTACAGCGCAGTGAGTTGGCTGCAAGAATTGCGAGATATAGGATCCATATTAAAGTTCAAGGTAAGAAAAATGCTTTTTTGTCATGTAATACTAAAATTTATTCCATGGAATACTGGGACACCTTGGTTTTTGCTCTCAAGCGGGCGAGGTTGAACAGCTTTCCATCATAGCGTGTGTGCAGGTAGATTCCATCTTGCGAGGAGCTGAAGGCATGCTTCAGAAGCATGGATGGAGAAAGAGATGCCGAAAAGTGTTGGCGCAAGCACACAGTCCTGTTATACTCCGCTTGTGATGGAGAAGGGTTCTGAGCAAGACCCGTCGTACATAACTGTGCTCTTCATGTCCTCGTGGAAGGAAACCACCATTCTGCGCAGCTGACGAGGACAGCCGATCTTCTCCAGGAGACGGAAGAGGCCTTTCTGCGAACAAGATCGAAAGCCTTTGTTAGATCGATGAATGCCAAATACAGTGGCATGCCCTGCTCTCTGCGCTTCTCCTGAAGCTGGCGCACTGAGAAAATCGTATCAGTTGTGACCGTCCTGCCCTGAAGCCGCACTGGGACTCTGGGTACGCTCGAGCAGCCAGTGTCTGGAACCTGGTGAGGAGAATGCAAGCTAATACCTTCCCGACTATGCTCAGGAGGGATATCCCTCTGTAGTTGTTGCAGTCGCTGCGGTCGCCTTTGTTCTTATAGAGAGTCACAATGGAAGCATCACGCATGTCTTGGGGGAATGCACCCTCCCTCCAGCATAGACAAAGCAGGTCCTACAGAGGCTGCAGCAGCGGGTGACTTCCCAC
>JADBJO010009463.1:0-5000 GCA_016801955.1 Conus betulinus | reverse complement strand
AGAGGTGCGGAAGCTGAAGACCCTGAATGACAGTCTAAAATCTCAAAACGACGACCTAAGGAACGAGAACCAGAACCTGGAATCGCGCCTTAATGCTATGGACCTAACGCTGGATGACCTGGACTGTCAGTCCAGAAGGAACAGCCTGTTGTTCTGTGGACTGCCCCGACCCACTGCTGAGACAAAGCAGGACTGTGAGACAACTGTGCAGAAGTACCTGAAAGATAAGATGAAGCTGCTATAGAGTCTGTCTCCTTTGACAGAGTGCACAGACTGAATAACAAGCCCGATTCACCAATCATCGCCAGGTGCACATTCTACAAGGAAAAGACACTACCCTGAAGGCAAAGGGCAAGCTATGTGGCACCAGTGTATTCACATGGCGAGGACTCTTCCCAGAAAGTAAGGACAACTAGAAAGGCCCGCACACCCCATCTGAAAGAGGCAAAGAGGGAAGGGAGGAAGACGGCCTTCGTTTTTGATTACCTCTTGATGGAAGGGAAGAAGTTCGTGTTTAAAGGACAGGTGCACAGGAATCAAAGAGGTGAGAGAAAGAGTTCAGAAATAGAGGTGTGGCCAGCCTTCTGGCAAAGAAATTTTTTTCGAGGGGGGGGGGGGGGGGGGGGGGGGCGATTTATGTAGGGAGGAAAAGCCCTAGTGACGCACCTATGAGAAAGCTGTCCCGTTATGGTGTCGACACCTGCAATTGTTGCATGAACCTTATGCAAAACTTTTCCAGTGAACTTGGAAGCGTTTGTAGCCGGTGTTACGGAGAATATTGTCTCCGTAGAAAGTTGAATCCCTGGTTCTTTTTTCTCCAGAGAAAAATGAACCGTTCAGTTTTCTACATGTTTTGGAGTAAATATTCTATGGAGAATATATGACTCCAAAACCTGTATTCTCCGTAACCATGGGAGTCAATTTTCTGCATAGGGAGTCAATATTCTACGAGAATATTGACTCCTTATGCAGAATATTGACTCCCATGGTTACAGAGAATATTGACTCCCGTAGAAAAATGACTCATGTGTCAATTTTAGTTGCTACTATGTTTGATTTGTAAGTAGATATACGTATCTTGATAATCATTCATCCATCCCAATATTCTTGTTATAAAACACACTGGTTAATTAATTTGTAGATTGTTTCAGTCGATTAATTTCAAAATTATCTATTATCATTATCATTAGTAGTAGTAGTATGTCATTAATTTGTCTGTTAGTGTGAATGCATATGTTGACGTGAGCGTGCGTGTTGGGTTAGCACACGACGCTTTGGGCTAAATTAATTTGGAACTGCGCCTGTCAACATCATCATCATCATCATCATCACTTTTTTGCTGGTGGTGGATTTTTGTTTGTTTGTTTTTTTTTATTGCTGACGCTGTGTGCTTTTTCTACAACTATCACTGTTTAATACAGATTGTTATTATGATATTAAGTAGAAACAAATAGATAATGACCACTATTGCGGTCTCCGGTCAAAGTCCTGTCATTGCGGCAAGATGCAAAGAGCACAGCTTCGTTTGTCGGCTAAACGACATCCGTTTTCAGACTGTGAAGTTACGATAAAAGCGCATAAAGACTGGAACATGTCGCAGGACTTCTAACACGCCGCTGACACGGCCAAGGCATTAGCTAAGTCAGTCTATGCTCAAGCCAAAAAGTTCAGCAACCGAGCTCTGAAAACAAGGAATCAAAGAATTTGTATGTAGTAATCAATAAGATTTTTCAGACTATGTTTTACACGAAATGATGGTTCATCTTTTTTTTTTTTTTTTTTTCTACACGAAATGATAGTTTCATTAAATGTTACAAGGGTGTGCTTTTGAGGAAAAGTTATATCAGACTTGGCATTAAAATTTCGTTATTGGAACCTTGCATGTGTTTTGAAAAATATGCCTATCTGAAATAAACTAGCAAAACTATCTGGCTCTGGTAGCATGCAGGATGGGTACAGTCATGTTGGATGATCTCCGCATCAACAGGTCTCCCGTATAATTATTTTGACAGTTTCGCAGCGTGCAGGATGATGCAGGTCGATAGATCTCCACTATAAAAATATGCTTGAAAGGATCCTGGGTCGATGATTGACTATGGTCTGAACTTCTGTCCAATTTTTGAGAACCATATCAGCATCCCTACTCACACACACACACACACACACACACACACACACACACACACACACACACACACATTCAAGCATATATACCCAAAATACATGAGAACAAGCAAGCCAAAACATGAAATAAAATGAAGTTAAAAAAAAGTAAAAATCAATCAAACCAGACAGACCCTGCAGAAAACTGTGCATTTACAAACTTGGTAATAAAGTAAGTTAATACATAGATCTATCGACATGGAGACCTATATTGCTGTGCAGATCTACTAATGCGCGGATCTACCAAACAATCCAGTCAGTGTGCTACTACGCAAATGCAACGAGGGGTTCATTATAATCTGGCTTGAGTATAAACTGAACAGTTCGAATGATGATTAAGTATTGGCAGAATAAATTTCCGACAATGTTTTCTCTCGGGGTTCAGTTTGAGATTGGTCTCTGAACGACATGGGATGCTGCCAAGATAGATGAACTGAAGAAGTACATCGGAGAAAAGATCATACCAGACAGAATTAAAAAGAGTTCTGACACAACAAAAAGAAATTTTCGAAGAGACAGCAAGAAGTTCTCTCTTTCTGAGAGCAACGATCTGTTTTACAAGAATCGACAAGGCGACAGTCATGTCTGCGAGTTCTTTCCACAGAAGACAGGGACGAAGCGCTACTCGGTGTCCACGCCCATCAACACGGCGGCCACCTGGGTGTGAACAAGACATAAGTACAATGATCATCCATTTCTATTTTTATTGGCGTGTTGATGTCTTTGCTATCTATTCCTCCCTCCCCTGCCCCCCCCCCCCCCCCCCCCCCCCCCCCCCCCTTTTTTTTTTTTTTTTTTTTTAACCAATAGTACTTTACAAGTAGACCCTGCATAATATACTACTCTGCTAAACAACGCAGCCCTTACCAAAGGCAAAAAAAGTATTGTTTGTTTCTGGTAACATGGCTGAAAAAAATAGGTAGGTAGGATTTTTTTTTTAAAGATTTTTTTTTTAGCACAGAAACGACAAAATCTTACTTCTGCTGGAAGAAAAAACGATTTGTCTCAAGAAGGAAAAGACGAGACGACTCAAACTGTGTTGCAAATCCTGGCATACACTTGCAGCTAAAATAAAAGTATGTCACTGCCAGCGTCAATTTACTGTAGTTTCCAAAAGCATGGTACTTTGGTCTTCCACAAAATCGACTTTCGATATAAGCTTGACTGCTTGTGTGTGTGTGTGTGTGTGTTGTGTGTGTGTTAGTTAGGAGAATAAAAGAAAAAGTCTAGGGTCGGCAGGGAAAATTAGGTAGGGTCGTGTGACCAGAGACAAACAACTTTTTTCTTTGGACAAAGCTCTTTGCTCTTTCTGACACGCGTTTTTTTTGCGTTAGCTTACATGTGTTGTAAAGTTAAAAACTGTTGAAAAAAAAAACACAAAGTCTATAAACAGCAAAAACTGGCACAGATTTCAAACACCATAATTCTGAGAAGTTTCGAGCCACACCATCTTCGTTTGCTACTTACAAACAACGTCACGAAAGTAAAGTGAAGTAAATTATTGTGTCATGCTAACAAGACAGAAGGCCCAGACAGTTCACCAACTGCGTGCGGCACTTGTTCTTTGCACCGCCACTCTGAAAAGACACCAAAATCTGTTCGTCGTGACCTTGTGACCATTACCACGGCTAGAGTTGCTTTAATGAGTTAATCCTAATATTTTACACACACACACACACACACACACACACACACACACACACACACACACACACACACACACACACACACGCATTAAAAAAAATTTTTTTTTATGAAAGGCAAAATAAAGCCAAATAACTTTCTCACTGCTTTTTATTAGACAGTGAATGTAGTCTTGAAGTCCAAACCAAATTGAAAATCCACAGCAACCTCTGTCTCTTTAGCTAGTTGTCTGTCTATCTCTCTTCTCTGTACGAATTTCGATGTAGGAATCGGCCAAGACAAAGATGAATCTTGTACGAGACCAACAACACAAACCACTGTTATTACTGCTGCTGGTGCTGCTACGCAGACCCGCACGCACGCACATGCAACACGGCTGCAAATTCATGTTTCGTTTCGCGCGCGCGCACGCGCACACACACACACACACACACACACACACACACACACACACACACACACACACACACACACACACACCGTATTATAAAACACAAAAGTTCATGTACGTCGACGCGACCACATCAACGAGGCTGTGGCACACATACATTACACTATCACAATACATTCCAGCCAGCGAGATCCCAGTTCACAGATACGCAACCATTCAATCTTTGTCAATAGCAATATTATTTCCAACAACAAGTCAGTCAGACGAATGAAACATTAGAGACCGACACTGATTAAACATGACCAAATAAATACGTTAGACTTCTAGCCAAAGTCCCAAAAATCTACCATTGGCTACATTTTACACTTGGCGTTTAAAACTACACCAGATAATAATACGTCAATCAATAACGAAATAACGAAATAATTCCCTAAAAAAATGAAGCTCTGAGTCCGATTGGGGCTTTTTTCCGGGTCCAGTTATCTTAGGCATATGTACTGCTCAAGGAACAGCCTACTTGATATGTGATTTAAAGCAAAAGCATTATCACTTGGAAGGAAACCATCTAAAAGAGCTGTTCAGCTGCATGACTTATCTTCACACACACACCACACACACACACACACACACACCCACACACACACACAAACACACCCACATAATTGCAATTATAAAAAACCGCTTTACAACGCCAGCACCATGCCATTACGCGCAATTTAACATGGCCAGAGTGACCCTGACCTTTCACTCACAGACTTTATTTTTCTTGTGAGGTTTATGGTTGTGAAATACAACGAACCAA
>JADBJO010009462.1:74845-77345 GCA_016801955.1 Conus betulinus | reverse complement strand
GTCTGAATGCAGGCACTAAACCAAGTTCTTATGTCCCTTGTTTCAAGAAGTTAAAGGTTAAAATGAAAAAAAAACTGCATTAGATCCCCCCACCCACCCACCCCCCCCCCCCCCCCCCCCCCCGAGAGAACTAACCAACTAAAAAACAAAAACCACTATAAAACTAAAAAAAAAAAAAAATTAACAGCATGCACAACATCGATTGATTTAAGACTCTGATTTAAGACTCTGATCATCCCTTCATTTACAAGTTATTCAGTGACAGGAATGACTCAGTGAGGATCAATAACCAACTGAGATCAAAATAACCAATACTGAAACTCTTTCCCAGTCGTCTGAGAGACCAAATTGGCAGATCTGATCACCCTCCATCCCCTGCTTCCAGCTCTGTATAGGATACCAAAAAGAAAAAAAAGAAAAAAAGACAAGATACTGGAACAAGACACTGGAACAGACAGTAAGACTGAGAGACACAGCATGGCTCTACGGCAGGGGGGGGGGGGGGGGGGGGGGGGGGGGGGGGGGGGGGGGGGGGGGGGGGGGGGGGGGGGGGGGGGGGGGGGGGGGGGGGGGGGGGGGGAAAAATACAGAGTTGTGCAAGTGTGTCAGGAAAATTTTCCTTTCCCCTTCTCCTACAAAGTAACAAACACCTGTTTCTGATAAAATCACTTGAGGATGGTTTGGTCACAGAAAACACAGAACTTTCTATCACAGTATCAGGGACACTGGAATGCACAATGCTTTATGACTGCAATTATTAAACAACTTCAACAAGTTCAAGACAATAATTTGATGGAAAGAAGCTCTTGTCAATGAGGGGATACAAACAGAAAGAAAACGTCCCCCTCAGGTTTAATTTGTAGTTTGTTCAGTGTTTAAATATTCAAATTGTTCTTATAATCATAGTGCATTAAATTCTGCATGAATGATTGTTTCTAATTTGTAATCATTGGTTGCCACAAATTTTTGCTGGATAGCACTGAGCAAGTAAAAAGAACCACACTAAAATCAAAGAAGGTGCAACAAATTTTACAGTCAGTTCTGTTCATGAGTAGACTATTACAGTTGGCGTTAAATAATTTAATTATGGTGTGTGTTGAAGACAACTGGTAAGTACTGGTATCAGAATGGCCTCTTCCAATCATCTCCCCTCACCTGAACCCTAAGTCCTTTTATTTTCCACTCACTTTCACTAAGTTGTCAATACCCACAATTAAATTTGTGATGTTAGTACTTTGCTAGCATTTTTATGTTATGAAATGATACAAAACCGTGCATTGTAATTTCCTTTTCACTCAGTTATTTTACTGAACCTTTACATGTTGCCCATTGTTTTATGTATTAAATTAATAATATCATATGAATTCATGCATATTTGATCAGCATGGCACTACCGTGGCATATACAAAAAACTTTCAAATGACTTCCAATGAAACAGTTACTAAACTAGTAGTACTAGTGTCACTGACAATGTAACTCTACCAGTGTAAAACAGTGGGTAGTGTTTACTCTTTATCATATTCTAATCTAAGTGACTGACCATCAACATGTCACTCACAAGTCTAAGAGATTTAAAAGTTTAACCAATTGAACATTTTGATCAATCAACTAACTCATTTTTCATCCACACACACACAAATAACAACACATGCTTCTTTCAGTGAATTACCGTTTACCCATCCACATAAAATAGATTAGCTTGAGTAACAGCTCCATGAATTAAATGTAATTTACACACACACACACACACACACACACACACACACACACACACACACACACACACAGTGATGTATACTCACAAACACACAGAGTGACACAAACACTATCACACACAATCTAATCTAGAGCTCTCTCTCTCTCTCTCTCTCTCTCTCTCTCTCTCTCTCTCTCACACACACACACACACACACACACACACACACACACACACACACACACACACACACACATGTACATGTACATGCCAACACATACAGTGAAACACACACGTTCACACTGACACAGCAATAATTTAAGACTTCCTCTTAGTAACACTTTTATAAAACCTTTGAAGTTGGCACGGTGGCCTTCGGTCAGCCATTCTTCACAGCTTACCACATGGACATCAGATAAGTCGCTCTTCGTTCTTTCTTTGTACTGTCCTAAATGTTAAATGTTACGTATTTTGTTTTCACTTGAAGAAGACCCAAGAGGTCGAAATGCATCGTGTCTTGTGTACTTTGTTCGTCAATGTCCTCGGCGGAAACTAACCCCCACCCTTTCTAAACTTTGAAGTTGGAATAGAATTAGGTAAACAGATCAATAAAAAATATATATCCTGCTAAGCATAAACAAAAACAGATTAATAAAATATTATATCCTGCTAAATACACTGTTCTACATTCACAATAAACCCTTTTCATTTTCAAAAACGTTGACAGGTCTTGATCAACTTCATAACTTACATTTTTTGTTAATATATGTTATATTCACAATGAAAATTTCAATTAAATTTAAC
>JADBJO010009462.1:67345-69845 GCA_016801955.1 Conus betulinus | reverse complement strand
CTCTCTCTCTCTCTCTCTCTCTCTCTCTCTCTCTCTCTCTCACGCACACGCACACATGCGCATGTGCACGCACGCGCACCCCTCCCACCCACACACACGCATTGTGTGTACCTTTCTACAAGTGCTGTAGTCTTTGCACTTTTGTTTAATTGTTCCTTTCAGCGTGAGTAGTAAATGTAACAGAGCGAAAGAGTCAGCGCATTAAACATCAGAACATAAGTAAACCCAGACGCCTTGTACCATATGTAAGAAAACTAAAACAGCGAGCTAATCTCCATCGGTAATAAAACACACAGATTATGCATGGTGTATGAGGCTTTGAAGGAACAAAAAAAAAATTATAAAAAAAAAAGGGGGGGGGGGGGGGGGGGGAGGAGGATGGAGGCCCCACAAAAAAAAGGAAAAATTAGAAAGGAAGAAAAAGAAAAAAAGAAGAAAAGAAAAGGAGAACAATGTGCAAAAGTAATGGAGGTTGGAGTCCCAACATACAAAACAAAAAAAAAAAAAAAGGTTTGAAAGTTTAAATCGCTGGTCATGTTTAGTCAGTTGGCGGACACGTTTAGCCCCTCACTGGGCAAGGGCAGAATGAAAAAAACATGTAGGCCTGTTTGCTTTCCTGTTACCCTTGCAAATAAAGATTAACAATCAAGAGAGAGAGAGAGAGAGAGAGAGAGAGAGAGAGAGACTACCTTAGACGGAAGCAAGGAATACAGTCTGGCCTGCGTGAGGATTGCAACTGTGGAATATGGTAAACAACAAAACCAAAATACGGATACGAGGAATTCTTGCGCCATGCTTGTTGCATCATAAAAGGAAAAAAGAAACAAGACAGTGGCGTTTTATGTGGGTAGCAGGCGTTTACATACATATGATAAAATGGGAAGTTTTTCCGAGTAAGTACCGTTTCACAAGGTTCATATTTGTCACTTGTCAGCGACTGCGACCTCTTACTAGTTAGTTTCATTTTCAGTTTCATCATGGAGGTGTTGTCACTGTTCTGACTGTACGCAACACGACATCCGCTAAGTTTCGATACCACATTGCGCACGATTTAAAGCTGATGGATACATGAATTAAAGACTAAGTTAAGAGAATTTAAGAAGAAAAAAAAAAAAGGTCACATGGCTACAACTTACCAAATGTCTGACATGCGCAGGAGCCGAACGTGCTGGTCAGACTTTGGCCCATTTGGTAAGTTGTAGCCATGAGACCTTTTTTCTTCTTAAATTTTCTTAACTTTGTCTTTAATTCAGTACCCAAAGTTTGGGTACTTGCCAAGCATTGCCTGTGCTATTAATATCCAATGAAGATTGGATGTGCACATGTATTCTGAGACTATATTTAAATCGACGGTTTACCTCAAATCGCACACACACAGACACACACACACACACACCAATGCATACACACCCATACCTATGAACTTGCACTTTACACACTTGCGTTCCTTCATTGATGCAGACTTACAAGTGGATATGTATACATTTACAGTAAAAATTTAGAGTTTAGATTTTCCATCAGACAAGGCCTTTCCAAACTCCACATGAACTAAGTCCTGCCTGATCTTGTAGAGCATGGCGAGCCATGCAACCTTTCTCTGGTTTTGCAAAGATGTCCAACCTAACTCACTGATCATTTGTTGAACACTTGCATGTCAGTGGTAATTGTTGTTGACAAACGGGCTGCTCTTCTTTGCACTGCCTCGATGGCAGTGATGTGGTCTCTTGTATATGGGTCCCAGACTGTACACGCATATTCCAGAACTGGGTGCACCAATGCTTTGTAAGCAGTCTCTTTGATGTTGCGAGCACTGATCTTCAGGTTGTGCTTCAGGAAACCTAGGGACTTGTTTGCTTTACTGATTATATTTTTTATGTGTAGGTCCCAACTTAGATCTTGAGAGATGGTGACCCCTAGGTATTTCGTTGAAGTAACATTTGTCAAGATCTGGCTGTGTAGATGGTAGCTTGGGACACTGAGCTTGTTCTCTTTCGTTTGGGGCTGATGACTGGAAGAGTTGTACATTTGGCAGGATGGAAAGTCATGTCCCAACTCTTTTCCCATTTTTTCAAGCTAAGAAGGTCCTGCTGTAAATCATCTTGGTCTTGGCTGGTTGTTACTTGCCGGTAGACAGCTGTGTCATCTGCAAAGAGACGTGTCTGTGAGGAGAGATTATTGGGCAAATTGTTTATGTAGGCCAGGAAAAGACTCGGACCTGAACCGGAGCCCTGAGTACTCCCGACTTGACATAGATGAAGTCTGATCTAGTTCCATCCACCACAACTGCCTGTCGCTGATCTTTCAGGAAACCACCAATCCACCTGTTGACTTGGCCCCATACTCCATACTGATGTAACTTGTGGAGGAGGAGTGAGTGGTTTACCTTGTCAAAGGCCTTTGCCAAATCCAAAATGACAATGTCTGTTTGGCCGCATTTTTCGATGGTCTCTGTCAGTTCTTCCATCAACTCTAAAAGTTGTGTTTCGCAAGATCTTCCTCT
>JADBJO010009462.1:57345-62345 GCA_016801955.1 Conus betulinus | reverse complement strand
TTGAAAACGCTGCTGTTTCCAGTCTTCAATCTAAACCTTCCTTCTCTGTGACAGTAGTGTTGGTGGAGACAGCAGTTGCATTGTTTTCGTGTTTTTTTCGATAGGACTACTTGACTTATTTTTAGATTGACAGGTGACACATATTTTCTAGATCGAGGAAACGTCTTTGGCGTTAGTTAGAAAAATATTATTTACCGATTAGATTAAGTAAACTAATTTGACTGAATACTTTTCTGACAGAGAACATTAATTTTGTTTGGAATTTGAAGGAATCGTTTGTTGTAAACTAGTGCCGTAGTAGTGGTAAGTTAAATGAATCGATGTTGTTTTTCTTCTGAAGTGACAGGTAACATTGGTAATGAAACGCATTGTACAAGAGGGCAGAAAGGCCAGAACTCAACATTTTGCTATTGTAGAAAATCTGTAGGAGTTAACGTTTATTCTCGTTTCTTGTTTTCGGTTGCTTGTTTTGATTTCCATTTATTTATTTAGTGAGTGTGTGTGTGTGTGTGTGTGTGTGTGTGTGTGTGTGTGTGTGTGTGTGTGTGTGGTGTGTGTGCATGGCCAGATACATGGGTCAGCAAACTTCTGTCAGTGAAATTGGAACCAGTGCCCCAGAAGAGACACATCACTCTCTTATTTACTACCTCACTTTTCTTTTTGTACCTAAAGATGAGTTTGCATCTTCTTGGATTCTAAAATGCCATTTGTCTGACATGTTAGAACCAAAACAGTTTATTTTTTTCCTCAGTGTTCACATTGGTATTTAGACACACATGCATGCACACATACACCACACACACACACACACACACACACACACACACACACACACACACACACACACACACACACACACAATGCACACACACACACACGCACATACACACACACACACACACACGCACACAAGATATTATCTCCTTCTGCGCCATCCCCTTACCTCAAAAAAACATGCTTCACAGAAAGACGCCTAAACCTGAATTCTGTTCCTTACTGTAGCTGGAGTAGCACCTCCAAGGGGGACGAGCGTTGGTGCCCGACATGGATGTTCCAGTGGCTGTGACGCTGTCCGACTACATGAGGCTAGCCGGGGAACTGCAGACCTGCTGTCGTCTCATGACCAAGGTGAAGGGCGCCCAGAAACTGGAGCGCCGAATCGGCACAGAGATCAAGTTTCTTCCAGACTGTGAGTGTTTTATGATTTTTTTTAATTGAATTTTTGTGTGTGTGTTTGTTGGTTTTATGCCACCTAACATTGATCAAAGAAAAGGGCATCATGGTTCTTTTGTAGGTAGGGATTTGGTTGGTTGTTTGGTTATTGCTTTTTCTGTGTGTGTGTGTGTTGTGTTGTGTGTGTGTGTGTGTGTTTGTTGGTTTTTTATGCCACCTAACATTGATCAAAGAAAAGGGCATCTTGTTTGTTGGTTTTATGCCACCTAACGTTGAGCTAAGAAAGGGGCATCACGGTTCTTTTGTAGGTAGTGATTTGGTTGGTTATTGCTTTTTTTCTCTGTGTGTGTGTGTGTGTGTGTGTGTGTGTTGTGTGTACAGGCATACAAAAAGCAAACAGATCGAAGTTTTGAAATTTAGCACACTGTTGTTTTAAAACATTTGTTGGTGAAGTCGTAAGCTTAACCTGTCCAGAGTAGTCCTTTACTTTCTTCCCTTTCACATGTTTCTTGTGGGTAGAAGGGGAGGAGGGGGTGGGGAGGGGGGGGGGGGGGGGGGGGGGGGGGGGGGGGGGGGGGCAGCATCATGAAGGGTACAGTACCAGGTGGATGAAGGAAAAGCAGCAGGCAGAAGAAGAGGTATGGAACAGTGTGGACAGGGAGGAACAACACCAGGGAAAAACAGACCTGTCCTTCACTAACTCTCACAGTCACAGGTTCACTGATGACTGCAATAGATGGGGATATACTGTCTTAATTAAAACAATCAGTGGTATCTTGGAAATCCCTGCATGTGTTTATAAAAGTGATAGGTGATTAAAAAGAAAAAAAAGAAATTGGTAGGATTTTCAGAAAAGCCTGTTTTTTCGCTCTTTCCTTTTCATACATTTTTGGTTTTTACTAATTGTATGTGAACAGAGTTAGCAGATCGCACAGGAAACAGGTTTTGTTTAACATCCATTCTTTTTTTTTCTCTTTTCTGTCTTTTTGCTTGTTGTTTAAAGCGTATGTTCAATGTGAAAAAAAAGCATTGATCAAGTAACCAGAAATGACAAACCACTAATAAGTTATTTGTAAGGTTTCTAATATCTAATTGACAGCTCATATAGCTCTGCATCTTTCTGCATAAGAGTGTGTGTGTGTGTGTGTGTGTGTGTGTGTGTGTGTGTGTGTGTGTGTGTGTGTGTGTGTGTGTGTGTGTGTGTGTGTGTGTGTGTGTGTGTGTATCCATGTACTCTCTCACAGTCACAGAGACAGAAGAAGGTAGGTGAGGTGTTAGGGGGAGGTGAAAGAAGAAGGAAGGAGGTGAGGTGGAGGGTGGAGATGGACACTGAGTGAAAGAGTATGAAAAGGGACAGACAGACAGATGAGTAAAGAGAAAGGTGTCCTGGTTAAATGAATGTGATAAAACTGATTACTGGAAAACTATTCACAATATTTTTTTTTTTAAGCGCTAAAGGAACATGAGTCATAGCCTTCATCCTGCTTTTTTAGAAAGTGAGTATTATTGAACTGTGTTGTACAGACGTTGAAGACTCAAAGCAAAGTAGCAGCAATCAAGCTGTCTGTGGCCTTTCTTAGTTATTCTCTGTCTGTCTCTCTGTTTGCCTTTCAGTTTCTCTGTCTGCCTGTCTGTCAGCTGGTTGGTCGGTCTGTCTGTCTGTCTCACTTTCTCTGTCACTCTCTGTCTCTTTCTTTCTCTCTCTCTCTCTGTCCATCTGTCTCTGTCTCCCTCTCTCTCTCTCTCTCTCTCTCTCTCTCTCTCTCTCTCTCTCTCTCTCTCTCTTCTTCTCTCCTTCTCCATTCTTCTATCTGTCTGTCTGTCTGTCTGTCTGTCTGTCTCTCTCTCTCTCTCTCTCTCTCTCTCTCTCTGTCTCTCTCTCTCTCTCTCTGTCTCTCTCTCTGTCTCTGTCTCTCTCTTTAAGTCTTTGTTCAGGGCTGTGTGTTCTCTCTGTCTCAGTGTTTGTCTACATGTCTACCTGCCTCTTTCATAATTTGTCTGCGCACCTGTTGAGGTGTGCATCATATTGAACAATTAGTGCTACCTCACTGGAGCAATCTCGCTTGCTTGCTGGATGGTTGACTCTCTCTTTCTGTTTGTCTCCATCTGTCTGTCTGTCTCCGTCTTGTCTATGCTCTCTCTCTCTCTCTCTCTCTCTGTGTCTCTGTCTCTCTCTCTCTCTGTCTGTTTGTCTCTCTCTCTCTCTCTCTCTCTCTATCTCTCTCTCTCTCTCTCTCTCTCTCTCTCTCTCCCCCCCCCCCCTCCCTCCCTCCCTCCCTCTCTCTGACCACACATTTTACCTGTAAGAGTATTTACACATCTCTCTCTCGCTCTTTCTCTGTCTCTCTCTCCCTCTCTTTTGCCCCCCCCCCCCCCATTTTACATGTAGGAGTATTTTTATGCATATGTATATATACATATATATATATATATAATGCATAATGAAACAATAAATTCCAAGGATAAGTACCGAGCACCGTTCCAGCAACTTACAGAGCAGCTAGGTGTTGCAATGGCTGCAAGAAATATTGAAATATAAACAAAGCTTGCTCTTATGTCTCAGATTGTAGAAATAGGGGGGTGGTAAGCCTTCATATATATAAAAAACTCCTGGTCAGATACCGGTATTTCGAAACCTGATTGAGCAAAATACCGGTATCTGACCAGGAGTTATATGTTAGTGAGCTTTCTCCCCATTGGAGAGCAAGCTTTGTTTATATTTCAATATTTATTGCAGCCATTGCAACACCTAGCTGCTCTGTAAGTTGCTGGAACGGTGCTCGGTACTTACCCTTGGAATTTATTGTTTCATTGTAATTTAGTCCCTTGCGGATTCATTCCAAGAACTGGCCCACAGCACTTGTGTCTGTCTTAAGAGGTTATCTTTTTATATTTTTTACTTTTCACAAGAAAATGTAGCTTGTTTTGCTCTTTCATGATTTTCTTTTGCTTCTTAGGTGGCACCTTCAGTTATTTTTTTGAAAAACTCAACAAACATACTATGGTATTGCACACCAGCCTTTTTCTGGTATAGCATTCTTCTTAAACCGAAAAGGCAGAGGAGTCAAATTACTATTTTCCGCGGTCACTGAGGAGAAACAATCAGGTTTCGAAATACCGGTATCTGACCAGGAGTTATATGTTAGTGAGCTTTCTCCCCAATTGGAGATGGTCTCCTTCTTTGGAGACTGTAAGCTTGCTGAAGGTTCATTTGAGAAGCATTTATTTATTCCCCATTCACCCACTCAAGCACATACTGTCAGTTAGGCAGAATCATCTACCACTGCAGATATGAAGGCTTACCACCCCCCTATTTCTACAATCTGAGACATAAGAGCAAGCTTTGTTTATATTTCAATATATATAATACATATATATATATATACACATGCACATGAAGTATATATGTATCCCATATGGTTATGTGGTCATTTGACTCCAGGATCCTCTCCCTTTCTCTCCAATTCCTCCCCCCTCCCCTCCCCTTACTCCCCGCCTCCATAGTGCAATGCTCCGTGGAACTTTGCAGTCTTCGATCAAAAGTAGGTACCATTGTCACCCCCACAGTATGTGATCACCCTTACTTACACTCTTCTTTCAGTCTGGAACATTCTGTCCTTTGATGAGCAATGCCATATATATATGAGAATGGAGTGCTTGCCGGTTTTCTTTTTCTCTTTGTCCCACAACACCCGTTTCGATCCAGATGTCATGTATGCACACACACACCGCACTTGCATGCACGCATATTTGTATTCATGCAGGCATCCATGCATACACATATATGCTTGGTAGCATGCTTTGGTGCATGTATGTCCGTGCTCACA
>JADBJO010009462.1:32345-52345 GCA_016801955.1 Conus betulinus | reverse complement strand
AAGAAAAAAAAAAATCCGACAACTGGTTCAAACCTACGACCGTCAGTTCTGCAGCTGAACTTTCTTAACATTTGACTGCATGTCGCTCTTTAGTTGGGGTGTAAGATTTGGTAAGAGCAAAGACGAAGGTACTTTAGGAGAATCAGTAACGAGCGGATATCTCGGTTCAGCGGGTGTTTTTGGTTGACTTGTAAGTAATCTCCCTTCTCCTTCCTGCTGCATGACGTGAATTGTATGACACCGCGCGGTGACGTGTACAACAGAACCGCCCCCCCCCCCCCCCCCTCCCCCCAAATGAAAGAACCTTTGGAGAAAGATTCCCACCCCACATTCACGCCGAGTTCCAAACAAAAGCAAACATTGTTATTCGTTGGGGGGATGGGGAAGAGTGGATGGGGTAAGGTGGGGACTTAGTAGTCTGTGTCCTGTGTATGCTGGATCAGAACAAAACAGGCACCATTGAATTCCATGGAAGTGACTCGGCAGCAGCGCAGTGTCCCCTCTGGTGGGTTTCCGCACGGAGACCTGACGCAGGGTTCCCTGTTGACTAGCGCTATTAGGGCTGCGGCGGGACCAGCCTGGGTGTTCATGTGTGCGTGTGACAATGGGAATGAGCGCGGTGTGGCGTAATGTCCAAAGTGGCAAGAAAAGAAAAAAGAAGAAAAAGATTGTCTTCCTTTAAAGACTTGGTGTTAAGGTTTTCTGGGGGTCATTATACAGAGGTGCACGGCTTTCTGGAGGTCATTATACAGAGGTGCAAGTCTTTCTGGGGGGTCATTATAAAGAGGTGCTATTATTATACAAAAGTGCAGTGTTTCTGGAGGTCATTATACAGAGGTCCAAGGTTTTCTGGAGGTCATTATACAGAGGTGCAAGCTTTTCTGAGGGTCATTATACAGAGGTGCAAGGTTTTTCTGGGGGTCATTGTACAGAGGTGCTAGGTTTTCTGAGGGTCATTGTACAGAGATGCTAGATTTTCTGGGGGTCATTATACAGAGGTGCAAGGTTTTCTGAGGGTCATTATACAGAGGTGCAAGGTTTTCTGGGGGTCATTATACGGAGGTGCAAAGTTTTCTGGAGGTCATTATACAGAGGTGCAAGGTTTTTTCTGGGGGTCATTACACAGAGGTGCAAGGTTTTTGGGTCATTATACAGAGGTGCAAGGTTTTCTGGGGGACATTGTGCGGAGGTGCAAAGTTTTTCTGGAGGTCATTACATAGAGGTGCCCCTGTGTTGTATCACTTTGCTGAAAAGAAAAACACGGCAAGGCTTCTTCACAGGTTCTTTATATGCACGTCTGGCGGATCTTTTTGATGCGTAGGTCTACATGCAAGCCCATCTGCCCCAACGCTTTTACCGTATTTTTTTATGCTGAATGTGCAATTTAAGAAGGCACCAGCTTGAAATTTATTCATGAATTCTGGACGTTTGTGTGGAAATGGCGCTGGATAGTGTGTCACAGGGGATCCAGTTGTCATAGCTCGTGCAAACGTATACGTGCGGATCAGTAAGTATACGGGCCGGCGAGCACGCACACGCTTACACACACACACACACACACACACACACACACACACACACACACACACACACACACACACACACATATTCATGCAAGTAGGCTACGCATCTACGAACACGCACACATAGATTCACACGCACGCACGCACGCAGTCTCTTTCTCTCAGATTTCGCTCACATGCACTCTTGTTGTTGCACGCAAAACGATTTCAAACGAGACATCGACTGATTGTCACATGTACTCTTTATTCATCTCACAGGAAGGGCGATGTACGGAACAGGTACAAAGCATAAAAAACACTGAGAAGTATGATCACACACAAAAAAACATGTAAAAACATTGAGAGTAACAAACAAAACAGAAAAAAAAAAAAACTTGGAAACACTGATAAATCATATAACCGAGCAGATAACGGGTATCAGTAGAGGCGAACATTTACACATGAGAAGACAATACATAGAAAGTTAACAGTTTAAGCTTTAGGTTTGGATTTTTTCCCCAGGAGCATCCGAAGGTAATAAAGATAAGAATAATAATGATAATGATAACAACAACACTGACAGTCATTTTGAAAGAAATAGTAAAGAGTTCAAACGCACTTATTACCTGATGTAGGCACGCATGCGCAATTCAACACACACACACGCACGCACGCACGCACACGCTTTCGCACAAACACACACACACACACACGCACGGGGGGGGGGGGGGGGGGGGGGGGGGGGGGGGGGGGGGGGGGGGACACAGAACTACACCTGTTTGAGGTCTGGATGCAAGCAAGTCATCTCTTTTTCTTTCTTTTATTTTCCTTCTTTTTTTTTCTCGTCTGTCTCACTTACGTACTCGCAATCTTTTATGACTCGGTCTGTCATCGATGATAGTTTGTTACCGTCTCTTTACATTGTGTGAGTGCGAGCGTGTAACGTTGGGATGGGTGGGAGGAATAGGTTGAGAGCAGCGGGGAAAGAGGGCGGGGGGGGGGGGGGGGGGGGGGGGGGGGGGGGGGGGGGGTACTAACTTACTGCATGGCAGTTTTCAGAGGGGAGCGATATTGTGGAATAGTCTATGGATGCGCTCATACAGCCTTGATGAGATCATCGTTCATCTTCAGTCTCATTTACCGACCCACTCACTCCTGGCAGTTCGGCAGATCAGTTCAAGTTTATGAGTGGACACAGTATGTAAGTGAGGAGGAGGAGAGAGAGGGAAAGTGTGGAGTTTGGAATGGGAGTGAAGGTGTGTGTGTGTGTGGGGGGGGGGGGGGGGGGGGGGGGGGGGGGGGGGGGGGGGGGGGGAGTGGAGGAGAAGGGAGAGGGAAGAGATGGGGCGCATAGTGACGACTCGGATGCCTGGAGACCAGAAAGAAAAGAGTGCGTTTGGACATGATGTTGATATGTTCTGTGTCCATTCCGCCACATACATAATATTGACCGAGAACGGAGGTTACACATTCTCTCTCTCTCTCTCTCTCTCTCTCTCTCTCTCTCTCTCTCTCTCTCTCTCGCTCTCTCTCTCTCTCTCTCTCTCTCTCTCTCTCTCTCTCTCTCTCTCTCTCACACACACACACACACACACACACACGCGCGCGCGCGCGCGCGCGCGTGCATACACACTTACACACAGACGCACACACACACACACATTCACACACACACACATTCACACACACATTCACACACACACACACACACACACAAACACACACACACACACACTTTCACTCACGCACTCCCTCACTCACACGCACGCACGCACGCACACATGCACACTATACCGAGGAGGCAACAAATTCTGAAATGCGGGAAAACTACATTTTTTTTGTTAAAAAATGAAACCCACACATCTTTGAACTTAAGAGCTCGTTTTACATGCATTCAGTCACTGATTATCATGGGGAGGCGAGTATCGGTGGTCAGTGAGACCACTCACACCGACTGTCATGATGTATACAACGTGAATTCGGAGATCATAGAGCCCCAGGTCCTCTCTCTCACAGTTGGGGCGGGCATGTGTCCTCTTCATGACGCTGCTAATAGCCCGTCCTAGCTGATGATATTCTTTAGTTCAGCGTTCTTTGGGCCTTGGTTCCTCCGTTAAAAGGGCTGCGCCTGAAACTCTCCATAATGTCCCTGAGAAGACTGCCTTAGCTGTTGACAGTTGACAGCTTGACTGTACAGCGTTTTGGGGGAGTCTTGGTTCTTGCTCCATTGTCTCTCGCTGTAGTGTGTGCGTACTTTTCATAATTCTGTTCATTGACTGTCATAGCCGTAGATAACTTGAATCTACCGTCATGATAGTCGTGCTTCTTCGTCCCTCACTCTCTCTCTCTCTCTCTCTCTCTCTCTCTCTCTCTCTCGCTCTCTCGCTCACACACGCATATATGATACATACACACACACACACGCACGCACGCATGTACGCACGCACGCACACACGCACACACGCATGCATACACACACACACACACACACACACACACACACACACACACACACACAAAGAGTAAGCTTAAACGCTTCATCTTTCTGATTGATAAAATACCGGACAGGGGGGTACTTTCAGGCTCAAGCAGTTTTAATATACAAGCAGGGTCATCTGTTTTGGCGAGAATCGTATAAACGAGTGTGGATCTCCTCATTCTTACCCGCCATTTACCACATGATCATCTTTGTGACATTCCCTCAGCCGTGGTAACACAGTCTTGATCTGGTAATGAATGGCTCCACTGTCTGTAACTCCAGTTGCCAGTCTTGACAGTAAAATGAAAAAAACGTCCCGAGGCGGATCAGTTTGTCCGGAAGGAGGGGGTGGACGGTGGTGCAGAGGTTCTAAAATGGTTCTGAAGGCGTAAAATGCCCCCAAAGCTGAGCAGAAAAATGGTCAGGATGGAAAGAGGCGGTATGTGTGTGTGTGTGTGTGTGTGTGTGTGTGTGTGTGTGTGTGTGTTCGAGAGAGAGAGAGAGAGAGAGAGAGAGAGAGAGCCCGTATTGTGTTGGTCAGCCACAGACTCACCGCACCCAGTCCTTCTCTCCATGATGTCCTTGGTCGTTGTCGACTACTCCAGACGAGCAATAGCGCGCGCGCTTGTGTGTGTGTGTGTGTGTGTGGTGTGTGTGTGTGTGTGTGTGTGTGTGCAGAGTTTCGTCTAGCAATAAGTAGCACAGTCTCCAAAAAGGTGTTGAGCGAGATGGAGGGGAGGGAAAGGAAGGGGGGAGGAAGGAGCAGAATATTGATCGTTTTTAAGAAAGAATGAGCCGTGTCGAGGGGAGGGGAAAGGACTGGTGGAGATAGGGGGTATATAGGGTAGTGTGGTTGAGTGGATGGGGTGACAGGAAGGGGAAGGGAAGGGAATGAACTGGAGCAATCTGCACATTATGAACTAAAATTATAAATGTTTCTCAACACCATATAAAAAAAAAAAAAAAGAAACGCATCCACACATGCACACCCCTTTCCAGGGATGCGCCGTTTGGTAGCTTTCAAACGTTTTGGGTCATATTTATCCTATGAGATTTTAACGGGAATTGGCCCAGGACTCACCCTCCCTCCCTCCCTCTCGTCTCCACTCCCACGCTGCCCCTCTGATCCTCGTTCGAAGGGAACCACAAACACTCGCACATCGTCTTTCGCCGCGTGAGGTAAGAAGGCATTCCCGGATAACTTAAGAACATGCTTGGTGACCACAAAAGACGGTTTTGGGAGAGAAGCAAAAAAAAAAAAAAAAAAAGTCGTCTGTTCAAGCGCAAGGGAATTTTACCATCATCCGTCTAATGAACATAGCGAAAGTATTGCAGCAACATCATCCACCGAGTAACGTGGTCATGGAATTCTGCCGTCTTTCATTCGATGAATGCGGCATAGTAACGGTGGTCCATTTGTCGAAAGAGAGAAAAAACGAAGTTGGTCATCATGCATTTGAGGGCTGTGGCAAGAGGATTTTGCCATCATCCGTTGAGGGACTAAGGCAAGGGGAGTTGCGTCTTTCATTCAACCCGTGTGACAAAAGAATGGTACTGTTATGCATTTGACGAATGTGTTAAACGGATTCTACCGTCATCCTTTTAACGAATAGGATAAAGGGACTTTACCATCACCCGTTTATCGAATGTGATACAGAGAATTACCATCGTTTTTTTTTTTTTTTTTTTTTTTTTTTTTTTTTTTTTGAATGTGATAAAGGGAGTTTTACCATCATCTTTTTACGAATGTGATAAAGGGATACACTTTTCACCATTTTACAGTCATTCAACGAATGTGACGAAGAGCTTTTACCGTCATCTTTTTACGAATGTCATAAAAGGATTTGACGATAATCTTTTTTACGAATGTGAGAAAGGGATACACTTTTTTTTTTTCTTTTAACCATTTTCCAGTTATTTTGACGGATATGACGAAGGCTTTTACCGTCTTTCGACGAATGTGGTGGTAAAGGGATTTGACCATCATTCACTTCACTAAGATGGCAAAGCCAACCAAGTCTTCTGCCTGAGCAGGGTAGACGTGAAATGATTCTGCTGCGTCAGTTCCTACTCTGGTGGGTACGTCGGGCTTTCGTGGAATTTCTCAGTGTCTCTGTAGCGATTTTTAGATAATTCTCCTCTGACGATGGCAACTGGCACTTTTAATTACTTCATCAGATGTGGACATTCCGGGCAGTAGGAGCTTTGAAGTGATTGTGCTGTGCCAGTCACTGTGCGGTGTGGTACCTTGACACGGGCACCAGACAGTGAGTGGATAGCAACGTGATGCTTCAATGATTCTGCTGAGCTGCTCATTGCACTGGTTGGTGCCCTGTCGGAGAAAATGAGGTGTTGAACTTTTGATCGTTGCTAGAGCAGAAGTGATTGTGGACTGTCAGTCATGACGTTCTTTGTTGCCAAGCAACAAAATGTGACGTTGACGTTCATTGCGGTGTGAGCGTCGAAGTCATTTTGCTCCACCAATCACTACGCTGTTAGGTACTTTGTCACAAAATGTGATGTTGAAGTTATTTGTCACAAAATGTGATGTTGAAGTTGTTTATCACAAAATATGGTGCTGAAGTTTGTCACAAAATGGGATGTTGAGTTCTTTGACACAAAATGTGATGTTGCAAGTTCTTTGTCACAAAATGTGATGTTGCAAGTTCTTGTCACAAAATGTGATGTTGCAAGTTCTTGGTAACAAAATGACTGTGATGTTGCAAGTTCTTTGTCACAAAATGTGATGTTGAAGTTCTTGGTCACAAAATGGGATGTTGAAGTTCTTAGTCACAGAATGTGATGCTGAGGTTCTTTGTCATAAAATGGGATGTTGAAGTTCACTGCATTGTCAGTGTGGAAGTCATTTAGCTCTAACAGTCACTGCACTTTCTTCAGTACCTTGTCACAAACGCTGTTTTATACTTTTTAACAAAATGTTATATTGAAGTTCTTTGTTGAAGTTCACTGTATTGTCAGCATGGAAGTCATTTAGTTCTACAAACCACTACACTTTTTCAGTACCTTGTCACAAAATGTGATGTTGACATCACGAGTATGTGAGTTTGAAATACTCTGTAAATATTTCTTGACTGTTTGGTTCCATGCTATCGGATTTTGAAATGTGGACGAGTTTAAAGCCTACATCAGATGATTTCGCTTTATCAGCCACACAGCGTGGCACGTGATGACGTGAAACGTTAAGTTCTGAGCAAGCATCCAGTAGATTCTGCCCCAGCAGTCAGCACAGTATTGTAGTGCTACCCTGTCATGGCATACATTGTTCAAGTTGTGGCCTGTGTGAGCATCGACGCTATTCTGGTCAAGCAATCACACAATCTTTGGTACATAGTCGTAGTATAAACTGTTCACGTTGTGAGCACCAGTGAACGTTGAACATTGAGGCGATTCTGCCCAGGGTCAACACCCCACACACACACAGCTTGGTGAATTGTCGCAGCATGAGGAGGTCTGAGAAGTGTGGAGTGTTGGAGTGATGGTGGTGCTCTTACCTGCTCCCAGGCTGTTGGGTACCATGCATGGCGTGAGATGTTCGAGACGTGTTTCAGTCGATGGTGCATGGAAATTGTTGAACTCTTCAATCTTTTGAGTGTACTTCGTCTGCATGGTTCTCTGATGTAAGGCATAATTCTTCTGATAACACAAACCCTTCACGTCTCTGCAACATTGGATTTTGTATCCCCACACGTGGCGGAAGGCCTTGGGTGTATGTTGAGTTTAATGTCTGTCAGAGGTCATACATCAGGAAACACGGATCCTGGGTGAGCACATCAAGAATAGCTCGAAGAGTTGATGGATGCTGATATGACAAAAAACAAGTGTTTGCATATAGTTTTTCATTACCTTGTCTCCGAAGGAATTCAAAACAATGAAGCAAAAAATTCGCACTTTTTTGTGGCAGTGAAGTGTTAAAAAGTGCCTTTCTTGGGTTTTTTTCAGTACTTTTTGTTGTGGCGATCGTGTTTAGTGGTGGGGGTTGGGGAGGCTGACGGGAGAGGGGGTGGGGGATTAGCAGGGAATGTAGTGAAAGGCTGTCACCATGTGGAAATTGAGGTCGTAATGTAACCGAAGTAAAATCACACCTAAGCAGCAACGTCTTGACACACGTAGTCAGTCACGGTGCTATACATCGGCATCGACACTCATGAGAACAGTCTGAGCGGCGTCATTTCGGCTGGTTTTGCCCAAGGCCCCGTCCCCGAGCGCCACTTCCATGCTGATACTGGCAGAGGCGCCGCCTGCTCAGGCACCGCCACCTGCACTGAGGGGGGCAGGTCGGAAACGCTGAGCTGAGCAGCACGAGGTTCCGGCAGCTGACCAGAAGGCGCCGCCGGCTCAGACTGGATCGACTGGTGCGCGTTGTGCAGCTGCATCAGGTGGTTCCGCCGGCAATGATGATGATGGTGGTGATGACGGTGGTAATGATGACGCGCGGCTTCTCTAACGAGTTGGTCCGCGCGCAGGCGCCGACCGAGTGGGGCCGTCGGGGGTACTGGTGGTGCTGCACGTGCGGCGGGGGAGCTGGAGCCGTGCCCCGCCCCCGCCGGCGACGAAAGAAAGCATGGTTCTTCTTGCCGTTGCACAGGCGGTCCGGGTACGGCGGGTACTGCACGCACTGGCGTCCGCAGTCCAGCGGGTCGTGCTCACTGTGCTCGGTGAAGACGTCGTCGTCGTGTGATCGGCTGGGCACTGCGTGGTGGTGTCGCTGAGGTCGCCGGCGTGGTCGTCCGGGTAGCGCGAGGAGGTCATGGAGTCGTAGCGCGAGGACTCGGAGGCGGAGGCCCGCTGGTGGCGCAGGAAGGAGGGGCAGCGGGAGAGGAGGAGGACGATGAGGACGATGATGGACAGGGCCAGCACGGCGCCGATGCTGCTGCCGATGGACACGGGGATGTGCCAGCCGCTGGTGGAGGCGTCCACGCAGTCCCGGGCCGGGGAGGAGGTGTCATTGCGGTACATCACCACGCACACCTGACAACACCAACAACTATGCAAGTTCAGTGCGGAATTACTAAGAGGTAGAGAGGTTAAGACGCTGCTTGTGCTTTTGTAACTAATTGGTGAGCAGTGAGCATATTATGGTCGTACAGTCTCAGTGAATGGTGAATCTGACACAACAACAACCTCATTCACACACAGGCACGCACGCGCGCCCGCACACACACACACGCGTGCGCATACACATACACAAATGCGCGTGTGCGCACGCGTGGACACGTGCATGGGCGCACACACACACACACACACACACACACACACACACACACACACACACACACACACACACACACACACAACAACAACAACAACAACAACAACAACAACAACAACAACAACAACAACAACAACAGTTTCTCATATATACTCACGCTACATAGGTGCAAGTATGCTTGCAAGGTGCACACGAATGTTTCAAGACTTTCTGATTCAGTTCAAAGCAGCAAATGCCTTTCACCTCTCTCTCTCTCTCTCTCTCTCTCTCTCTCTCTCTCTCTCTCTCTCTCTCTCTCTCTCACACACGCACACACACACACACACACACACACACACACACACACACACACACACACACACACACACACACACACACCATCATCATCATCATCATCATCATCATCATCATCATCATCATCATCATCATCATCATCATCTCTGTCTGTCTCTGTCTCTGTCTCTGTCTCTCTCTCTCTCTCTCTCTCTCTTGTCCCTCCCTCCCACCCTCCCTCTCCCTCTCTATCTCCGTCCATCCCTCCCTCTCCTCCCTCTCCTCTCCTTCTCTCTCTCTCTCTCTCTCTCTCTCCTCTCTCTCTCTCTCTCTCTCTCTCTCTCTCTTTCTCTTGTCCCTCCTCCCTCCCCCCTCTCTCTCCTCTCTCTCTCTCTCTCCCTCCGTCCCTCCTCTCTCTCCCTTCTCCCACCCTCTCTCTCTCCCTCTCCCTCTCTCTCTCTCTCTCTCTCTCTCTCTCTCTCTCTGCGCTCATCACAGAGTGTCCCCAGGCTCCACTGGGAAGCAAGGGGAAAGTTGACAGTGCAGACTGCCAGAGTGGTTTTTAAGCTGAAAGAAGAGAGCTCTATTTTAGGGCTGAACGAGCGTGGTGGGTTAATGACGCTGGCCACAGAACCTACCGTCTGTCGTCGGACCAAAACCAGGCCTCAAAGCCGCCCATGCTTTGAACACTTTTTGTTCCCATCTTACCCACTCACTCCTCCTCATCCCCAGCCTGCCCCTCCCCCGTCCTGTGACTTAGTTCTAAGGCTTTTTTTTTTTTACCTCTATAAGTCCTAATTTTGCTCCCCATCCTTTTTGAAATTTTGTTTTTGTTTTTCATTTGTTTGTTTGTTGTTCGCGTATTTTTAGATTTCTTACTTTGCTTTTCGGGGAGTTTTCATCTTTTGTAGTAAGATCATTTGCAGTGTGAAAAGGGGAAATTGTTGCCTGTAGTTTCAGATGTACGTGCAGTCATGTAAAAGATTTGTTACTTTACTTTTCAGAAACAATTTGTTTTGTTTTGCGGTAAGATCATTAAGAGTGTGAAAAAAAAAAAGGGGGGGGGGGGGGGGGGGGGAATGCTCCCTCACCCCTCCCACGAATTTGAGGCACGATTTTCATCCCACTCCCACTCAATCATCAGATTTGTGATTCAAAAGAGAGCAAGGCAATTTCAGTTTCCACATTTTGTCCTCCAAAGTCGAACCAGTTAGCTGTTGTTCACCTTTGCAAATCACCTGGTGAATAACACATCTTTTGCATGTGTATATATCAACGAGAGTAAGACGAAATCAGAAGTCATGGAACATAGTACTTGTTCTTGTAGAACTACATGCAGACTTTAAGCTGGGTTGACAGAAACACCAAAGCATGCAGTTACATTGTATCCATTTGTGTCCACAGAACTTTGGTTAAATACTGAATATAATTAATAAGAATTTTTTTTAAATGCCTGTAGATTCACCCATAGTCTTAACAAACAAAATACATAGCATTTTGATTATGTGAAATTATGCAGTCTGTCTGAAATCACATGATGTGAAGAAGATCTCTTTGTCTGCATGTATGCCTGTTTGTCTGTCAGTCTGGTATGTCTTGAGAGTTTATTTAATGAGGCAAAAAACCATGATGCCGTTCTTTGCAGTTGGTTGGACACACATGCACGCGTGGATGCTCGCACAACTCATACATGTCCATCTTGAGAGAGAATATATTTTGTCTTCATTCCTTCTGAGGGGGAACATGGTCAGTGCAGACTGCCAGAGTGGTTTTTTAAGCTGAAAGAAGAGAGCTCTATTTTAGGGCTGAACGAGCGTGGTGGGTTAATGACGTTGGCCACAGAACCTACCGTCTGTCAAGGAACAAAACCAGGCCTCAAAGCCGCCCATGCTTTGAACACTTTTTGTCCCTTTCTGTCTCCTCTCTCTGTCTCTCTGACTCTTGCTCCCACTCTCTTCTCTCTCTCTCTCTCTGGACTGGATTCTGTAGGTTTATTTCTTTTAGCTTTCTACAGTTCCCACTCTCTCTCTCTCTGTCTTTAAAAATCTTTCATGTATCTTGGCTGGTGTGTAATCTTGCGAAAGAAGGCTTCTGGCTGGTGCCATTTTGGGTGGATGGTATTAGGTTTGATCGTGTGTCTTGGGTGGAGTGGTACTGTGGCTCAAAAACATTGTGCACAATATGAACACATTGTCACTCCCGCCTCTTCCATCCCCATCCCAGTATTGAGGGTGGAGGGTCCCCCTCTCAGTCCAGTGGAGATCCATTTACTGAACTGAGAGAAAGGTGGCAGCAGCTTCTTTATGCATTTGCGATGTACATGTACATGTTGTGGCAGGGTCGACTCTCCAGAGGTTTTGATGTGGTTCTAAGTCATGAATCGTGTGTTCCAGCCCTAAGAGTACTTGGAGGTTAAAATAAGGATAAGATTTTTTCACAGTCTCTCAGGTCAAAAGAATGTGCATTCAAGACAAATAGTTCTCTCTGATGCATTGTGAAAGTCCTCAAGCTCTTCTCCAAATAGGGAATTGAATGACATCCTTGCCACTGCAATGTCTGCTCCACAACTGTCCAAGGACACCACAGTCCAGTGTATCCCGCCTGTGACGAGAGTTCGGGGTGGGTCAGTGTGTCCTTTAGGGGAAGGACTTTGAATATTTTCTCTCTTTGAGAAATATGTTAAAATTTCACCTTCACCCTCTCTCTTACTAGCGGTGGAAAGGAGCTACAAGGAGCAACTTTTCTGGTGCTAGTTATCGAAAGAATTTTTTATTTTTCCCAGGACTGTTAAAATATTCAATAGTGGCTCAGGGAGAAGTTTCCTCAGGCTTGTACTCTTAAGAGTACTTGTGGCTGTGAGAGGCAGGGTATGTAGCATAGCCACGGTATATAGTGTAGCCATGGTATGTAGCAAAGCCATGGTCCCACGTCTGTGATAAAGAGAACCTGGTCTGTAGTTAGGCAGCTGAAAGTCTGGCTTGTCGAGTTCGCACATTTGCTGCCTGCCTTTCAGCAGAGGTGTGAGAGGACTCAGCCAGCAAAGGATTACTCTAGTGTTGAGTTTGTACTATAATTATCAATCTTCACTTTGTTTAGAGGTTGAATGGAGTTTACAAAAGGGTAGGAGACAGTAACACAATGCTAAACAATTTAGTCAAGTAACTCTTCATTGTTTCTTTTGAGTTAAATTACATTAACGTGGAATACACTTAGCCCATGTACACATGTGGTGTAGACTCCAAGTCATACACTACAAAGCATTTCAACAATCACCAGTATCATAAATCAACTTAGCAGTCTTCACCTAGTACAGGCATACTATTTTTCACAAAAAAAGTTTATCATTCAGTTATCATCTTGACAGAGAATTGCAAACTGGCAAAAGTCAGATTGTACACAAAGAATAGTGGTCAGATTGTTAACAAAAAAGCTTAACCACAAGGTGATAGCTTTTACCACATGGTGGCAAGCAAACTACTACAACAGAATACTCATTCATCATTTTGATGAATGTAAACAAGTATTCGTACAAAGTTACACTACTAAACCACATGGCATACACACAATCAATGCATGGATTCAAAATGTTAGAACGTAGTTTCGACTTACATAACTGGGAGAAGAGTGAAACTTAGACTCGGAGATAGAGTAGAGCAAGATAAGCATTCCCTCTCTCTGGGTTCCCCTTATGTCTTTCATGCTTCACATACAGCTGGTCTGAGGAACAGTGAGTGTGCGACACTATCTGTCATCTATTTCTATGCTTAACTTTCAAGTCATGTTTCTGATCTGGCTGACTGGGTGTCTTTCAAGACACTGCAAGGGAGAGGGGGAGGGTTTTGTTCCTCCCACCGCTCACCGGGAGGGGGTAACATTTTAGATCAGACAGAAGAACGAATGCTTATTCACGGAAGAACACATGCTAAGTAACCAAGCGCTGGTCAACACAATTTTTGTCACACCAGCCCCGCATGCGCATGCGATTGTCAGGTGCAGGTGGTGGATATGGAAGGAGGGGGAAGTGAGCGAAGAGAGAAGGGAAAGGGAAGTGAGTGAAGAGAGAGGGAGAGGGTTCTCTGTAGTGTGCTGACTTTTAGTCGATCGCTGGGGAAGTAGATATGGGAGAGAGAGAGAGAGAGAGAGGGAATGAGGGGGGAAGACAGGTGGCATTTCAGGACGTGACATAAACGTTCCTTGTAACATATGGTGTTAAGCTGGGCGGCTGACATGCTGCTGTCTAAGAGAGGGGGGTGGAGGGAGAAGGGGGGGGAGAGATGGGCAACATTGTTACAACGGGATGTAAATTTTTCGCTGTGTCACGCCTCCATGTTAAGGAATGAGGGGGGGGGGGGGGGGGGGGGTTGAGAGGGGAGAGTGGGGCATAGATTTGAATAGATCTGTTGCCATGGGTGAGACACACGGGAGAGAGAAAGAGAGTGGATGGCACCTGTGTTTGTACAATTTGTACAAGAGGGTTGCTGCTTGGGACCGATCAGGTGGACTTGTCAAGTGACTCGTCACACCCCTCTTTACTGCAGTATCCCTGGGAATGAAGAAGTAGACAGACTGGCAAAGGAAGAAGAGAATACAGAGCAAGAGGATCAGCAAGTTCTCTTTGAAGAAATAGAGACCGTAGTAAAATCAAACAAGCAAACGGAGACCAAGATGATTACAACATAATCTAGACCACAACAACCAAGAGGCCTACTGTCAGTTCTTCAAGGCGAGTGCAAGCTCAAGCATCGCATAGTTACACAGAGTTCCACACTGGAAACATACACATGGGTCCCTGTGGTGCAGCCCCGAGTGACGGCAGACCACGTCCTGGAGACCTGTCCATGCTTCTGTAGTAAAAGAGAGGTAGTATGGCCACTGAAGATCTTCCCACCCGCCTCTGTTGTTTCTTCTCGCTCTCTGTCGTGAAGTCTCAGGTTTCCCAATTCTTCCTCCTCCCTTAGTTTCCAGTACGTTTTGGTCTTAACTGTCACATTAGTTGATGTCAGAAATGCAGATATTCATTTATGGATAGTTATGTATTCTCCTTTACCCTTTTTGAATATTTCCATGTCTATGAATGAATGGAATTAATGTTTGGGTATGTTACTTTATATGCTGTTTCTCATGTATGACTAAATTAGTCTTATTGATGCAGAAAAAGGCTGTACCCAGTTCTATCTGTTCAGTTAATGATAAGTCATACAATGGGGACATGGGACAGAAAGAAAATCTTGTTTTGTCTCGATTACTTTTTATACCCATAATAATTCACCCTTGCCTACGACTGCGTGTATGTACGCATGTGTATGGAGTGCTTGCATGCATGTGTACGGTTTTTGCCACCAGTTCATTGTTTATCAAGATCAGGAGAGAGCGAGAGAGAGAGAGAGAGAGAGAGAGAGAGAGAGAGAGAGAGAGAGTACAGGGATTTTTCTCTAGAGGAGTTGTATTCATATTTCAAGACACCACAGAGCGGGTGGGGACCCAGACCAATTTTTTGCTTGCATGGCTTGGTCGTGAGTGACAAGAACAGGGGGGGCGGCAGACTGGAAACGCCCCCCCCCCCCCCCCCCCCCCCCCCCAAAAAATCAAAACACTCCTGACCACGGGAATGTCCGTGTTTTGTCAGTGACCTGGTTTACCCTCCCCTGCCACCTCCCTCCCCCCCCCCCCCCCCCCCACCTCCCACCTCCCCCACGGCCCACCACTGAACTTTGCGTAGTGGTGACGGGTGGACCTATCTGCTTTCTCAGCCGCGTGATGAAGAGAGCCACGGCGACGAGAATCAGGCCAAAGCGAATCGAGTCTCTATAATTTCTGTTTCTGCTCTCTGTCTCTGTCTCAAACTATCTCACACACACACGCGCGCACGCAGACACAAACACGCACGCACACGCACATACACACACGCACACACACACGCATGCGTGCTCTCTCTCTCTCTCTCTCTCTCTCTCTCTCTCTCTCTCTCTCTCTCACATATGCGTGCGCACACTCACACACACTCACTCACACACACACACACACACACACACACACACACACACACACACACACACACACACACACACACATCTAACGTCAGAAATAAGGTCTGATGAAGATCCTGCTCTCCTAGATAACGGTCGGTGCGAATCGACTGGTTCATATCTCCAGTGGATGAAACACATGGCGGCACTGCATTCCTAATAGATCACACACATTTGCAGAGCTCCGGCTCAAACAGCATCGTATTCTGTTCCAAAATCACATCTATCTGGTTCTGAACAACTCAGACGGATCGTACGGGCCCCTTTCATGATGAGCTGAACCAGATCACCAACGGATTGTACACGAAGGGGGGGGGGGGGGGGGGGGGGGGGGGGGGGGGGGGGGGGGGGGGGGGGGGGGGGTGGGGGGGCGGGGGGGGGAACGGGGGGGGGGGGGGGGGGGGGGGGGGGGCGGGCGAGTTGACCTCAGATGCTCTGTATTTGTGTGCCGATCAGACAGATTGTAGACAGCGTATGGACCGATCCGCATCTCAAACGTAGCCTGTGTGCTGAACCACATCTCAAACGGTACGTATGTAGCCTTGTGTGCCGAACCACATCTCAAATGGTTCGTATGTAGCCTGTGTGCTGCGCTGATCCACATCTCAAACGGTTCGTATGTAGCCTTGTGTGCCGAACCACATCTCAAATGGTTCGTGTGTAGCCTTTGTGCCGAACCACATCTCAAACGGTTCGTATGTAGCCTGAGTGCTGATCCACATCTCGAACAGTTCGTATACATGTGCTGCTGAACTACGTCTCAAACGGATGGCACTTTATCAGTCAAACTGCATCTGAAATGGATGGTATTTATATGCTAAACTACCCCCCACCCCACATCAAAGAAAAATAAGAAAGAAAGAAAAACATATGCCGAACCACGACCGCAGACGGATTATTGACTTGTGCTGAACACATTTCAGACAGAACATAAACATGTTTCAAAGTTCGTCTCAAGCGGGTCGTACGTGCCCAGCCACATGTGGCACAGATCGAACGGCAGCTTGGCTACATGCCTGTTGTTTGTGTTAAAAATTCAACATCTACACACCTTCTTCGTCATTATGCTATTATTGCTATTATCATCATTTATTATTACTATTATTACTTTCATTATCATTATCATCATCATTATCATCATCATCATATCATCATCGTCATCGTCGTCACAAGCGACTGAAGTAGGCTATCAGTTTCAGCGACGTCAAATGCAACTTACCTTATACTGTCAGTCTACTACCAATATTCACTGTACAAAATATCGTAGCGGTGAAACTCGAAATCAAGAAACCAGTTGGATGAAGAAAAGGCACAGAGTCTAAGAACGACTTTTTTCTGCGGCGTGCAGCAGACTGACTACACAATGAGCTGTAAAGTGCACAGGTTTTGTCTGTCCGCATTGCTGAGCTGCACGTTTCCCCAGCTTTTTCTTTTTTCAACTGGCAGGCATTATCAGCCCATTATCATCAGCGCATCACTTAGTAGCAATGGCTCACAGCGTCTGGCATCCATCGCTTTCCACACCATAGGGTCTCCAGGAGGGTCGGGCGGATGGTTGTGATTGACAGTCAGTCCGTCAGTGTGAACGTGCACATTCACCAAAGGTGATGTATGATGATGACCGTCCCAGGAAAATGAAGGTGAGGCCCTGTGTAACACTACAACTCTACCCACCAGAACGACAACACAGTGAGACTGGCCATTTTCATGTCGGACTCCATCCAATGGAACTGGCAGCATTATCTGACGGAGAATTCAGTTTTACTACTGCCGAGCCAGGCAGACACACCCAGTGTCCTAATGAAAGTCTTGTTGTTGGCGACAGGTTCGTGTATCAGCTCTTTAGAAGAAATGAAGTGATGCGTCCACGTCAGTGGCGTAGCGTGTGATGGTGGGTTGGAGGAGTAGGGGAGGGGACAAGATGATGGGGGATAGAGAAGGTTTTTTTTTTATGGAAGAAGGAGAGAAGAGATGGAACAGCTGGGGAGAGGGGAAAGGATATAGGGAGGAGGGGGTAGCCTATAGGTCGAAAAAAAAGACATTCAGATGGCTGTCGGAAAGGAGGAGGGGAGAGGGGAGGTTACAAGGAGAAAGATGTTGAGATGGCCGAAGTTTAGGTTAGGATATCCAGGGTGATGGTATAGGAAGCCAGCACCATGAAACAGTTTTCATAGATTCAGCAGGCCACGTGTTTCCATCACATTTTGTTTAAACACCGTCGAGTATCAGTAGAGGATCTTGGCAGTTGTTCGGACATCGTTTTGAAAAACGAGTGCAAACCCAAGTCATGTCACTTTGAGACGAAGGCTATCGCAACGGCATAGTGAAAGGCATAGTGAAGGGTTTTGCGTTCTCTTTGAAACAGTATTCTACTTTACACGAAAGAAACAAAAGACTGAAGAAAGAAAAAAAAAAAAAAGCGGGCATGCAGAACAGGAAGAGTCAATGAAAGGCATAATGAAGGTTTTTGCTTTTTTTTTTTTCTTCTATGAAGCGGTATTCTGCTTTACACAAACAAAACAAAGACTGGAAAAAAAAAAAAAAAAAAAAAAGAGAAAAGGGCGGCAAGCAGAACGAACGGGAAATGTCAGTTCCCTCTTGGTGAAGAAGGTTAAAAACAGAGGCTTGGAGGAAGCTAGCACTGACGAAATGATGATGATCATCATCATCAGGATCCAAAACGGGAAATCACAATGCCCTCTTTGTTGAGGAGGGTTAAACAGAGACCAGGAGGAAGCTGAAACTGTTAAAATCATCATCATCGTAATCATCATCATCACCATCTTAATCAATTTGATTAGTAGTATCATCATCATCATCATCATCATCATCATCATCATCATCATCATTATTGATATAATTATTATCATCATCATGATCATCATTACTGTTATCATTATTATCATTACAATTATATGACATTGATTATCATTGTTATTGTTATATGGCTTAAAAATTTACGGGCTGCAGAATGAAAGCTGTTGAAGTTTTGTTTTTGTAGCAGTGCAGTTTGATTTTTTTAGTTTTTAGATTGACTTTGCTTTTTATGGGAGAATGGGGGGGGGGGGGGGGGGGGGGGGGGGGGGGGGGGGGGGGGGGGGGGAGAGAGAATAAAAGAGTAAGGTCCAGTAAATTCTTTCCGTCGAGTGTTGCATTCGCCATAAGACTTCTAGACATCCGTTGTGTTCAAGGCTTAGAATAGAGCGTTGACATCGTGTACAGCATTTAAAATCAACCTCTCTCTCTCTCTCTCTCTCTCTCTCTCTCTCTCTCTCTCTCTCTCTCTCTCTCTCTCTCTCTGTGTGTGTGTGTGTGTGTGTCACACACACACACACACACACACACACACACACACACACACACACACACACACACACACACACCACACAGAGAGAGAGAGAGAGAGAGAGAGAGAGAGAGAGAGTTTGATTTTAAATGCACACACACACACACACACACACACACACACACACACACACACACACACACACACACACACACACACACACACACACACACACACACGCACGCACACACACACACTTACTTCCCATTACTTAAAAAAAGGAGGAGAGAGGGAGGGGAAGGAACTGGACACGAATACTGATTTCTCAATTATGAGAATCAGCAACACAAAATAGTAGAAAAAGATGACGGTAGCGATGATAATTGTAATGATGTTTCAGTTTAGATTAAAGAAAAATAAATACAATATGCAAAGCATATAAAGGAACTCCCAGTATTTCCTGCATACGCGTGAGATACTCCATTAAGAGGAAAATCCGTCTTGGGCTGGTGTAACCTTTAGTAATGGCTATTCTGGGTAAACATCGGCCATCATCTGTGACCTATAATGAACATACTTACAAACTTTCAGAAAGATCGGCCAAGTACTTTTTGAGATATTCCACAAAGAAGAAAACCATTATGGGCCGTTAGTAACGGCTATAACGGTAAACTTAAACATCGGGCGTCATCCCTGACCCATAATGAACATATTTACAAATTTTCAGAAAGATCGGCCACGTACTTTCTGAGATATCCATTTAAAGAAAAACCGTTATGGGTCGTAATAGCCGTTAGTAACGACTATAACGGTAAACTAAAACATCGGGCATCATCCGTGACCCATAGTGAACATGCCTACAAATGTTCAGAAAGATCAGCCAAGTACTTTCTGAGACATTCTGTAAAAAAGAAAAAAAACGTTATAGGCCATTATAGCCGTTAGTAACGGCTATAATGGTAAAAACTAGAACATCGGGCACCATCCGTCGCCCATAATGAATAAACCTATAAATTTTCAGAAAGATCGGCCAAATACTTTCTGAAATATTCCATAAAGAAGAAATCCCGTTATGGGCAGTTATAGCCGTTAGTAGCGGCTATAACGGTAAACTAAAACATCGGGTATCATCTGTGACCCATAATGAACATACCTACAAATTTTCAGAAAGATCGACAAAGTGCTTTCTGAGATATTCCATAAA
>JADBJO010009462.1:19845-24845 GCA_016801955.1 Conus betulinus | reverse complement strand
TATTATGATTATTATCATTATCATTTCTTTGCCACCACCACCACACCCACCACCACCACATCATCATCATCATCATCATTGTTATATTATTGTGTTGTGATCATCAGCAGCAGCAAGCAGCATTATCATTAATGTTGTCATTATTATTATTATTATTATTATCATTATTACCCATCATCCTCATTATCATCATCATCAGTATTGTTGTTCTTACTATTATCATATTTGTGTTGTAGTTATGATTTGCTATTGCTAATCATCATCATCATCATAATCACCATTGTCATCGTCATCATCATAATCAGTCATTGCCATATTTCGAGTCCTTCAGGGGAAGATTAACTGTCGGCTGCTGGGTTACAAGAATACCGTCGAAGAACGACCCTTGAAATCCCTCCTCGCCCTCCCACCCTCTCCTCTGCCTACCACATGTATTCTCTTCCCCCACCCCACCCGCCCAACCCTTTATCATCCCTTTACACGATTGCCCCCCACATAGTTTATCGGTTTCTTGTTTCTCTCGAGGCATTACCGATCTTTCAATCAGAAACTCTCAAAAAGAGTCTGTGTTCTCCAGTGAAGTACTTCGTCTTTCATGTATGTTGACTGGAAGTAGTTTCATCACAAGTTTACTTCCCTTCGCACCCCACTCGTCCAACTACTCTCCCCCGCACCCCCCCCCCCCCCGTACTTCCGCATTCTACAACACTGTGATTCTCTCTCTCTATTCTCTCTCTCTTCTCTCTTCTCTCTCTCTCTCTCTCTCTCTCTATCTCTGTGAGTTTTTGTCAATTTGATTCTTTTTAATCATCATGATCACCATATTAGAAATTATCAAAAGTTTTACGATAATATTCACATTTGTTCAGTGTCATTATGAAAGTAGATGCATGGAAAAAAGTGGGTGTCTTTCATTGCTGTCGTTTTTTAAAATCTGTTTAACTGTGTCGGAAAATTATAGTTTTACTTCCAGATTTCACTCAGGACAGAGAAAATAAACTGGAAACAAATAAGCAAAGGCAAAAAAAAAATAGGAAAGCTACGTACATGAGAATGCAAAATTCAAGAACACACACACACACACACACACACACACACACACACAACACACACACACACACCACACACACATCCATCATTCTCATTCAGAACAAAACGCAAGTTTGGAAAAAAAAAAAAAAAGGAAAAAAAGAAAAAAAGGAAAAAAAAGAAAGAACAGAAATGGACGAGATTAAGATGGCGAAACTAAAGGAAGGGAAAAAGATATAAAATAAGAAAAAGGAGACAAAACCTTATACATCACGGTTGAACCGTGGCGTCGGCAGTAATGATAAAAAGAAAATATAACAAAATATTGAAAATACAGAATAAAAAAAGGAGGAAGGAAGAAATTGATATTTCCAGATTGGTATCGGGGGGGGGGGGGGGGGGGGGGGGGGGGGGGGGGAGGGGGGAGATCCGCCGATGTGTCTACTCTGGGGGATTTATAGATTTTCTTTTTTTTTTTTTTTTTCCTGAAGTTGGGAGATGGGAGGATGGGGGGGGGTAGGTGGGTGGAGGCGATATGAGGAGGGAAGCAGGGAGGAGGACGAGGAGGAGGAAGAAGAAGAGGAGCAGGCTGTGAGGGGACGGCGGAGGGGGGAGGGGAAGGAGAGGCTGGGGGTGGCTTTACGTTGGAGACCCAGTGGCGACGCGCGTATTGCTGGCGTGCAGTTCCATGAAACTAGGAAGGTTTCTCTCATCTTGACGCGTCATCACCAGGCACCCCCAACCACCACTCTGCCTTGTCCCCTTCCCAGCTCTTCACCTCCCACTTCCTCCACCCCCCATGCTGTCGCCTCCTCAGTCCTCTCTGTCTTTCATGTCTGTCTGGTCTGTCTGTCCTCCTCTCTCCTCTCTCTCCTCTCTCTCTCTCCTCTCTCTCTCTCTATCTCTCTCTTTGCCTCTCTGTCTCTCTGTGTGTATCTCTCTCTCTCTCTCCCTCCCCTCTCCCTCTCTCTCTCTCTCTTTTTCACTCTGTCTCTTCGTCCGTCCGTCCGTCTCTCTCTCTCTCCCCCTCTCTCTCTCTCTCTCCCTCGCCTCTCTATCCTATCTCTGTCTCTCTCTCTCCTGTGTTGTGTGTATGTGTGTGCGCGCGCCTCTTTGCCTTTTTTTTTTTAAGTCTGTCTGCCCCGCCTGCCTGTCTGTCTGTGTCTGTCTGTCTCTCTCTCTCTCTCTCCTCATCTCTCTCTCTCTCTCTCTCTCTCTCTCTCTCTCTCTCTCTCTCTCCTCCTCCCTGCGTGTGTGTATGTGCGCGCTGTTTTTTCTCTGCCTTTTTTTTTTTTAAACATATATCCGTGATCTTTTACAATGTTTTACGACCAGTGAAGCGAAAAAAAAAAGAGGGGAGAGAAAAAAAAAACCCATCTCCTCCCCATCTAAACCCCCTTCCCACCCCCACCCCCACCCCCGTCCAAACACTCACCCGCTCCCTCTCTCCTCATCCACTCGTGTCCCCTCCTCCCCCCCCCCCCCCCCCCCCCCCCCCCACCCCCGCAAGCCTCCTCAAGCTGTTGACAAAAATGTTGACCAAACATGCTTATTAAGCACGGAGATGCCTTTTTTTTCCGCTTTGATCCCTTGGCGAGTGCCCAACATACGCCTGCTGTCCTTGCGGCGATCCTCACAACCAAGGTTCAATATGTCTTTTTCTTTTCTTTCTTTAGTGTTATTTAGATATTTTCTCTCTCTTTTTTTTTATTTATTTGACGCTACCCCCCCCCCCCCCCCCCCCCCCTTTCTTTTTTTTTTTTTTTTTTTTTTTTTTTGGGTGGGGGGTAGTGGGGGTAGGGGTGGTGGGGGGATGAGGGTTCAGATCTGTCTGGTTCAGTGAAGTAAATTCCACGGGATGTTTGTGGACGGTTTTGCCCCCCCCCCCCCCCTTCCCCCCACCTCCCACCTCGACCCCTTGCCCCCACCCCCTTCTATCTTCTGTCTCGACGATGATAGTTTTAGACGTTGAAATGGAATGAGAATTTAGACCACCTTGTCTGCCAGACAAGGAAAATAGTTGTGATTCGTTTGGTGCAGGATGGGGGAGGGGGGGGGGGGAGGAGATAGAGATGTAAGACTGAATATATTCAGAAAGGATTTCCTCTTCGACCTCCACAGCCATTGGAAGACTTTCCTTTGCCTTGGTTGTGTGGATGGTTGAGGGATTTCACGGCGCTGCAACCCCTGACAGACGTTTATCTTGTTGGTGTTGGAAGGTGAAGTGGATTTCAAGGGAAAGAAGCGGAGTCAGAGGCTAGGTTGTTTCCCGTTCCGTGTGTGTGTGTGTGTGTGTGTGTTGATCTCTGCATCTTCTATTAGCATACTGTGGTATGTGACGGCCTTTCTGACTCGCCCAATTCTGTTAAGCATATTCCGGTTGGTAGCTGATAAGACCGCGTAATTCGTCTGTTGGAAAGTGTTGAGTCTCCTCTCCCCCCAACCCCACCCCCCCCAATCCACCCATTATCTCTCATTACCCCCCGCCCTTTTTCTCCCTTCTCCACCGTCCTCCTCTTTACCCCCCATCCCACATCCCTCTCTGTCTCTCTCTGTCAGTCTTTGTCTGTCTGTCTGTCTGTCTGTCTCTCTCTCTCTCTCTTTTTTTTTTTTTTTTTTTTTTTTTTTTTTTTTGGGTGGGTGGGTGGGGGGGGAGGTGTCCTTTTCATTTTCTTGTAGTAAAGAGGTGAAGAGTCGATCTGAAAAGTGTATTCTCGCATGGCAAAACCGGTGGGATAGCGCCAAAAGAAAGAAAGAAAGAAAGAGCAGTAATGACAGCTAATGATAACGTGGTAGTGGCTGGCACCTTGTCCGGCCCATCTTGCCTGGCAAACTAACTGCCCGCGCGACAGAGCTAAGGGGACTCCTAACTGGCTGGCTGACTGGACGAACGCCGGCGGTCAGGGGTTTTGTGTTTGGTCTTCATTCTGGACACTCAGAAACAGGGAGTGAGAGGCTTGGGGTTTGGTCTTGTATGTGTGTGTGTGTGTGTGTGTGTTTGTGTGTGTGTGTGTGTGTGTGGTGTGTGTGTGTGTGCGCGCGCGCGTGCGCGCGCGCGCGCGCGTGAGACTTAGGCGCTAATGTGTGAGGGGGGTGGGGGTGGGCGTGTGTAGGTGTGCGTGTGTGTGTGTGTGTGTGTGTGCACGCGCGCGCGCGCGCGTGTGTGTGTGCGCGTGATGAAAAGGGGCTGTTAAAGGCGTGTGTGTGTATGTGCGTGCATGCATGTGTGTGCGTGCGCGCTCGCGAGTTTGTGTGTGCGTGCGTGTGCGTGTGCGTGTGTGTGTGTGTGTGTGTGTGTGTGTGTGTGTGTGTGAGAGAGAGAGAAAAGAGGCTGTGATAGGCATGTGGGTGTTGGTATGTGTGGGTGGGAATGAATAAAGCAACGACGAATGAATGAATACTTTTTTTAATCAGAGAATGGCTGGCAGATCAAAGCAACGACTGACACTCGGATGTCCTCATGCATGCAAACTGTTGTTGTTGTTGTTGTTATTGTTGACAAAACAAATCTTTGAAGTGACAGACAGGAGTCAAATGGAACACATGAAACCAAGCCAAACTCGACCCAGAACCGAAAAAAAAAAAAATGGTGAGGGAGAACGAGGAGGGCGTGACCGTGGGTTAGGTAGTCTCCGTGTGTTTTACTCGCGTCACAACAATGGGAGGGAAGGGGAACACAAACAGCCAGGCGTGACCATCATGTTTGCCTTGTGTGTGTGCGTTGAGAGACGTGCCATCATCTGGACGCCCGTTTCATGTTCGACCGTCCCTTGGTGTCTCGAAAACTCTCGTGTCAGTAATATCAAGGCGCTATTCATCTACATTTCCAGGGTGGGGTGATTGGCGATTCGGAGTTTTTTGGGTTTGTTTTTTTTTTTTTTGGGGGAGGGTTTTGGTTTTTTTTCCGTTTTTTTTTTTTCCAGACATATCTGTCTCTCTGTCTGTCTGTCTCTGTCTGTCTGTCTCTCTCT
>JADBJO010009462.1:7500-16934 GCA_016801955.1 Conus betulinus | reverse complement strand
TTGAATCATTAACTCAGACTGGATGAACGCGCTTTCTGAGCAATAGACAGTACAGTTTGATCCATGGTCATTGCCTCAAAGTCTGAATTTGTCAGTGTCGGAGCAGGTCTTCCACAGGGAGAAAAGGAGCCGACAGCACGGTGGTCCGTGTCACAACCAACTGTTACACAGTGACGTCATGAAGCTAGAACAATGGGGCCATGGCTCCATTACGGTGGATGTAACACTATCAGTTACAGGTGGAGAGAACACACACTGTCAAGGGAGTGAAACCTCTCTGTCATACTGAGCACAAATGCACGCACGCACTCAGCTCAGCATTCACTCCGCGCACACGCAGTCGCTCCAAAACAACCAGAAGGCGCACTACAGTATCTCTTCTTCTCCCCTTCCTCCCCGGGGAATAATTTACTAAGCGATAATCAACTTTACCATCATACACAACAGGTTTGTATTCTAAAAAAAATATTGTCTATTCCTCCTCTCCAGTGGAGGTACAATCATTTCCACAGATCCACTAGCTGGGACCAAATTTCATCTCATTATACGTAGTAATTCACAAGTACATCTTTTAGCGGTTTCTCCTCCTCACTGGAGAAACAGTTTATACATTTCCCAAAGAAGAATCAAAGATGGCTTAAAATACAGAGACAGTATCTGAGTTCCGACCCAGGGGGACAATCAAAAATCATAGTGGGTCAACGTGACAAACGCTTTCAAAGTTCTCTCACGACTGCCGCAGTCGTTGTCCTCTTCAGCTAGGTTCTCCAACTCTGGAGACAATTAGGTGCTGCCACAGCACTGGAGCCTTAATACTTGTGCGACTGCCACAGTCGCCTATCCCATTACTGGTGCTGCCACAGCACCGGGAAGGGCTGAAACACGAATGAAGTCCGTGTAAGTGATCTATTTCAAAATCTGAATAATGGTAAATTCTTTTCCCCTTTTTCCCCTTTCTTAACTCTCTCTCTCTCTCTCTCTCTCTCTCTCTCTCTCTCTCTCTCTCTCTCTCTCTCTCTCTCTCTCTTCTCTCCCCATCTGTCTATACCTCACCTGGTAATGGTAGATTACAGGTGAATCTCGTTCTGCAGTTCCAAACAACCCTGTCTGGTCAGTGTCCCCAAGAAACGTTGGGAAGATCAATTTTCACCTTCAGGACCAGCTACCACAACCAGGTCAGTTTGACCCTTTCTCCTCCTATTTCAAGTCCTGCAGTCAAGATTTCCTCTTGATACATATATTGCTACATGGTAACTGGTTTGATTTTGATGTAAAAAAAAAAAAAAAAAAAAAAAAAAAAAATGGCATGGTCTCATGAATTATTGATTTCAATAGCTCTGTCTACATTGTGGGTGTTACAGGATCATAACGGACATGTGGTGATATGGTTTCACATTGGATTTATTCAACTGGCTCATTTACGAGGGACGATCCAAAGTTCTTGTCCATTGCTTCACAGAGTACTCTCTCTCTCTCTCTCTCTCTCTCTGAAAAAAAATTTCAGAGATGCAAAACAGCCAAGGATAAAAGTAAGAAGAAAACAGAAGAATACGCTGTATCACGTAAAGAGTATGTTACGCTAAGGAAAACAAAGGAACTGGAGGTGTATAACGAAATCTCAGTTCAACAGTGGCATGACCATTTTTGGGGCGTTTTTTTACATAGTTTTTGATAATAAAAGTAAGGAAGAAGAGACTGGTATGGTAGAAGAAATGAAACTGAGCCATTATTTAATCAACCTATTTCCAGTGAGGAAGTCGTTGCTGGTATTAAACATTTAAAATTAGGAAAGAGTGCCAGGACCAGATAGAATCATAGCAGAAATGTTGAAGAATGCAAACACAACTGTAATCAATTTTCTGGTTCATTTATTCACTCAACTTTTTGATAATGGTATCTTTCCATCAGAATGGGCTAAATCTATAATTGTACCAATTTACAAAAACAAAGAGACGTGAACAATCCCGACAACTATCGTGGAGTATCACTACCAGCGTTTTAAGTAAATCTACACTTACATACTAAATGCAAGATTAACTGAATGGGCTGAAACTGAAGAAAAAATAGTGGAAAGAACAAGCAGGTTTTAGAACCAGTTACAGCACCATAGACCATATATTTACACTATATTCTTTGATTCAGAAACATCTACTCTGCAAATCGAAGCTCTACATTGCATTTGTAGATTTCAAGAAGGCCTTTGACTCGGTAAATCGGAATGCTCTGTGGAATGTACTCCGTAAAAAGTGGTTAATAGTAAATTATACATGGCTATTAGAGGGGTCTACAACTCAGTGCTTGCATGTGTGCGTGTGAAGAGTGAGTGAGTATTCGGATTATTTTGATTGTCCAAATGGAGTAAAACAAGGATGCTTGTTAAGTCCACAGTTGTTTTCTTTTTTTTATAAACGAACTGGCGGTGGAATTGTCCCGCAAAGGAAGACATGGTATCCAGATGATACCTGGAGCAGTTGAATTAGTTTTACTACTGTATGCTGATGATGTTGTTCTTCTGTCCGGAACAGTTGTAGGTTTGCAAAACCAACTAAATATTGAAAGAAGAAGCAGACCGCTTAGGTTTATCAGTTAACTTGGATAAGACGAATATAGTGGTCTTTAGAATGGGTGGTCACCTATCAGTGTATGAAAAATGGTCTTATGGAAATGCAGATGTTCAAGTAGTTAATTCATATAAATATCTTGGAATGATATTTTCAACAAAATTAACTTTCCGTTACGCATGGGAAGAATCTCTGATGAAAGGGAAAAAAAGGTACTATTGAAATTCTGAAATCCCTGAGAAACTGAATTGTACAGACTGTGGTATATTTTGGAAAATGTTTGATACACAGATAAAAAAACCTCTTCTTACTTATGCAGCTGAAATTTGGGGCTTACATGAAAATTTGCAGATGGAAAAAGTACATACGTATGCTATGAAGCGTTTCCTTCAAGTACCTATTCATTCATCCAACACCGTTTTATATGGAGAAATGGGCAGATACCCTTGTATATAAGTACATTTGAAATGTATTAAGTACTGGTTGAAGATCTTGAAGCTACCCCAGTCCCGTTTTTGCAGGCAAGCCTATGATATGATGCTTTTAGAAATGGAAAAAGGTAAAGAAAACTGGGCTTATAAAGTAAAGAAAGTCCTTTCAGAACAGGGTTTTGGAATAGTGTGGATGACCCAGGAAGTAGGAAATGAGCAACAGTTCATTGCGGAATTTAAAGACAGGCTTATTTGTTCTTTTAAAACAGAATTGGCACTCAGATATGGAAAGTAAAGAAAAATATCGCTGGTTTTTCTCATTTAAGAATGTGTTCCATTCTGAAAAGTTTTCTCAATGTCATAACAGATAGATGGCACAGAATAAATTACGCAAGATTTAGGTTGAGAACTTTAGGTTTTAAATGCGAACAAAAGATGGTTTTGAATGTGAAACATCCACAGAATCTCCTTGTCCTGCATGTAGACATATTATTGATGACGAAGAACACTTTCTGTTCCACTGTACTGCTTATAATGAAGTGCGGACTTGTTCATTTTTCCAGTTAGATATAGCGAAAAGACAAAATGTCGCTGGCGTGTTATCATCATCAGATGAACTTGTAATTAAATCAGTTGCGAAATTCATCGCGTATCAAGTCTCTCTCTCTCTCTTTGTATTACACACACACACACACACACACACACACACACACACACACACACACACATATATATATATATATATATATATATGTGTGTGTGTGTGTGTGTGTGTGTGTGTGTGTGTGTGTATGCGTACGTGCGTGTGCTTTTGTTTGTTTGTTTGTTGTCGTTGTTTTGGTCTTCCAACCTTCAATTTTTGTATACTTTTTTTCTTTTGCTTCGTTTTTTTTTTTTTTTTTTCTCTCTCTCTTTCTTTCTTTCTTTTTTCTTTCTTTTTTTTTTTCTTTTTTTTTTTTTTTTTGACAGTAGGGTCTCCATCCTCCTATTTTATTTTCCAACTGTCATTTTTTTTTTCTTTTTCTGAAATTGACACATGTTATCATGCATTGTCTCTGTTTTTTTGTTGTTGTGTTGTTTTCTTTTGTTTGTTTTTTTTTTTTTAACAGATGGACATTCGCATGCTGGTTTTAATGTTTTGGCGTTTGATACAAAGCGCCTAAGTTTACAATGTGTTGGGTGCACTGATACTTTCATCCTGAGATGTTTGTTTGCGGTTTTTTTTCTGGGATAGTAACTTTTGATCATATGAAACACATCATCTCAGAGTGCTGTTTCAATGTCCAAATCACTTGATAGTTTTCACTAGTTCCTCAAAGAGCAGTTCTTTTCTATTTCACCTCGTAGACAGTCGCCATATTCACCACTGTCTGGTGAGATGTGGGGCCTAATTTGACGTCATTCCTCAAGACCAGGTGAAAACTTCCTCCTCAATAACTTTCTGTTTCAGAACAGGGAAGAGAATGAAACGCTGTGTATTCACATGCGGACTGTAGGAGAGGGGGGTCGGGGTGTGTGTGGAGGTGGGGGTGGGGGGGGGGGGGGGGAGGAGGATCAGTGAGAACGTGTTCTTTCTTTCCTTTCAGGCGTGTGCAGGCTGATACTCCTGCGGACACTCCCTGTGCAGACTGACATGGATGAATCCCATCTGCCCAACTAGGGGAGTGGAGTTTTGTGTGTATGACCATTTCTTTTTTAAGGGAGCCATACTTCAACTTCGGGGTAAGAGTACATGCTGCGTGTAACGTGTCACCCCTACCAACGGCCAAACTGGCCTTCTCTTCCGAAAGTTGGTGATGGGATTTTACGTGTGTGCAAGATGTTATGCGTGCGTTCACACACGGAGCCTCTGTTTATAGTCTCATTCGAAGGACTGTTTGGGAAACGGGGTCAGAACCAATGTTCACTCCGAGGAAAAACATCCCGCCTTACCGGAGCGGCCCAGCGAAGATTCGAACCCGCAACCCAAGGATCACCAGGATTACGAGTGTGGCGCTCTACCAACCGAGCTATTCCGGCCCCAGAACTTGTTCTGATGAGACTCTTCTAGAAAGGTCATCGGCACTTTGGATGGATCTAGCAATGTCATGTAAACAGATCGTTGACCAGTACAATGGTCGGGGGTGGGTGGCAAATCATACCGTTTTCTGTCTGCATCAACTTGTCAAATCAACAACAATGCACAGTAGTCCAGATTGCAGGCGCATCAATAAACGTTATCTCTCTCTCTCTCTCTCTCTCTCTCCCCCCCCCCCCCCCCCCCCCCCCCCCCTCTTCTTCTCTCTCTGTCCCCACGTCCTTTCTCTCTCTCCGGCTGGCTCCAGTTCTTTGTCTGTCAGTGCTTTAGTCAGCTGATACTATTTAAAGCACAGTTTGAAAGTCAACATCTGTCAGTTTCAATGCTGGTTCATGAGGTGATTCCGCCTTGACCAAACACGCCTAGACCCAATCATGACAGACATGCTCAAGTATTTTGCGAGTTGTTTACATTTTGTTATGGGCTGTCTCATTGTGACCCCGTCTCATTGTGCCCCCGTCTCATTGTGACCCCGTCTATGATGACATGCAGTGATGACATGATTCAATTCTTTTCCATGACGTTGACTTTAGGTGACAACGGACCTAAGTGCAAAATTTCATTAAATTCAATCAGCTCCCGTGGCGTAGTGGTTAGCGTCGCGGACTGCGGGCTGGGAGGTCGTGGGTTCGAATCCCATCAGAGTAATTGTGGGTTTTTCGTCTCGCCGCCGGCTCCTACCGAGCGTGCCGTGGGCTCAAATGGGAAGACTGGGACCACACAGTCGAGTTTCATCTACTTAACGGATGCGCTTCCGAGAGTGTTGCTCAAATTTTCATGACCAACACTGCAGGTGTCTGTGTCACTCGGGCCTGGTTGACGCCAGGATATATTATGAAAGTAAGCGTAGAGGACTGCCCTGTCAAGTAGTCTCGGAAAAAATGGAACGCCATGGCATCATCTAAAATCACCCTCATCCCTCATTGAAGAAATAATGAAAAAATGTATTAGCTTGTGTGGCCTTTCATGCCCTGCTCTCATGGTGATCTCAGTTCCGATTTCCCTTCGCTTCCATATCTGTGGTGAGTTTGTGTCAAAGTCTTCAGCGCTTGAGGGTCTTTGGGGCTGTCGTTGGACGGTTGTAGTGACGGCTTCCTAGCCACGGAGGACCCTCACTCAGTCTGGCTCCGCGACTAAGCTAATATTGTCGTCAGTAGGGGGGGCTTAGTAGGTGGTGTCCTGAGTATGTTAAATCAGAACAGGCACTACTGAACACCACCGAAGTGACTCGGCAGCAGTGCGGGGTGCTTTCTGGTCGGTGGCCTCACGGCGACTGAACATTGATAGAGCCTTTAGACTCCTGGCACTGGGACAGAGACAGAACAAACCCAGATTGGATATGTGGGGGGAGCTCGGAATGAGCGGCGTGGGGTTTACGCCACTGGGGGTACCACAGAAGAGATGAGACAGCAAAAAAAAAAAAAAAAAATCATTAAATTCAATCCAGCTGTATCGCAGCCTATTGTCATCACACACACACACACACACACACACACACACACACACACACACACAACACACACGGTCACAGACGCGAAAGAGTTTTACTAATTTTAGATAAACTCCCCCAAGTAAACATTTATGGCTGGACGTAAAACTGTATTAGTGACAGAGGAGTTGCTGCATGTTAGCTGTATTGATCGACACTAACTGTCAATCCTGGGATCTATCAACCCTGGGATCTAACGACCCCGGGATCTATCGACCTGGAGCCATTCACGTTAGTCATTCACAGAAATCACAAACAGTCTCTCTATCTCATACACTCCCAGTATGTTTTACTCTCGACCACGCCAAAGTAGTCGAGTGAATGCGTTATTTTCGTGGCATCCACTCACACTGGCCTACGTGAAACGCATAGGCCAACTGTTCCTGAAAAGTAGGAGTGGGATTTTACATGCGTGCACGATATTGATACATGCGTTCACGCACAGGACCTTGTTTTACAGCCTAAATCCGAAAGACTTCGGTAATGGCGTCAGAGCACATGCAACTCCGAAGATATAAAAATTTCCTCCTCGAGCGAGGTTCAAACTCGAGACCTTACGATCACAAGTCCGCGACTCTAGCCATTCGGCTATTCAATTCCACCTTTCATGTCAATGTGCCCCCGGGCCTGGGTGTGTGTGTGTGTGTGTGAAGGACAGATCTGATTGTGCGGCTTGGGTGTAACGCCAGTGGAAGGGGCCAGATAAGTGTGGCAGACAAAAACAAAGACAAAATAGTAAATATGAAAAACTGATTTTTGCATTAATTTCTTCCTTTATTCATGAGTGAAAGAAATCAACCAATTTCAAGCCATGGCGAACAATTCAAAGATATTGGTTTTACCATTCATTGTAGCATCGTACGCTAGTAATACAAACACACAAGAAGAAAGAAAAAAAGAAACCATTGTTCAAAATGCTCTTTCTCACAACTGGCATTATGAAATTGATATCGAAACTTTTTGATAGCAAAAGGCAAATGAAGAAATTAAAGAAATTAACAAAAGACTACACAATTGATTTTTTTTTTGTAAAGTCAAATGAGATAAAAGCCAAAGCAAACTTTCACATTATCAGAAAAAAAGCATATTAAAAAAACACCAGAAATTTTACTTTCTGCATTCACAATAGTCATGATTTTCTTTACATTGTCAAATGAAACAAACTACTAAAATTGAGTAAATAAATTGCCAAAAAAAAAATCACCACAGGTAGGCTAAATGCAGCCTATACACACATTTACCAAAAAAAAAAAAAAAAGGTCAAAATCTTGATGTTTACAACAATGTGTTGAAACTGACAGCTAGCTAGCTAGACACGTGGGTGCCAGAGCGCATGACTCACAGCTCCCCAGAACGACTGCAAATCTCGAACACCATTCTCCAGCTGCCCATGCAGTCGTCGAATCCGGGCCTCCAGAACCCGCCACTACGGCGGCGTGGGGATGGAGTGTCCCCCCTCTCTGCTGACACCAGCTTGCCTTCTGCTTCTGCCTGGCAGTCTTTCAGGGATCGGATAAAGTGCCACAGGTTAGGATGCCTCACCCCCCATCAGCTGATTGAGCGCTCTGTGGTAGCCTGGCAAAAAAAATGAGAGGATTTCTTCCTTCATTTTCATCTCTCTTTAATTAACTCACCTGAGTAAACAAAGTCGGCGTGTGTGGTCGCTTGTGTCATTTTCCGTCAGTCACTGTGACCTTGACCTAGGGCCAAGATCAAAAAGAAAGTATGCTCAATTAGGTCATACCATGAATAAGCCAAATTTGGTGAATGCGGCTTTAACGGCCTTGGGGGAAAATGGCAATGGAATGACATCACCGTGTCCGTCCCCGAAAACTCAAAGTTGATTTTCTAGGGAACTATTAAAGCTACCTTCACCAAATTTAGAACACTGGTACTTTATGGGAAGACGCTCTAAGACGTACTTTATATGGTGACCTTTATGCAAGGTCAAGATAATACTAAAGCTACGTTATTCAAACCTATAGTCACTAAACTTCGCAGCCCATGAGATTTTAAGTTTAACCTTTCTGTTTGTCCAATTACCCAGTTATGAAGGAGTGGATTATTAGTTATAGGCCTACTATTTGCACTAAAAACGAAAAAAAAAAAATAGAACCAATAAGAAAACAAGAGAAGAAGAAGAAGAAGAAACAACAACAGCAACAACAGCATGAGGCAAGAGAGAGAGGCAAGCAAGAAAGGGAGGAGTCTGAAAGCAAGAGGACTGCGTTGTAGCTAAAACATGATGATATACGTACTCTCCACGTGGTTGTTGGTCCTCTGGTCCATGTCTCGGCTGTGCACGTTCCAGTCACCAGGAGGGAAACGGGCGTCGGCAGCAACGTAAGTGCGGAACATATAGTCCTGCAAATATTCGTCAAGTTGAGGGTACGTTGCGATGAGCCTCTGTGTGTTGTGTGATGTCAGCAACTGCTGGAACGACAATCTGACAAAGGCAAGAGGCAAATAACCTAGAGCCATGGTCTTTCTGATCAAAGTCCGTAGACGTTCGTTCGTTGTTGCGGTACGGCTCTGCAAGTCCGAGATCCTGCACCTTTCTCCACAAGCATTGCGCGAAGTTCAGAGGCTTCCCGCCTGAGCTGCTCTCTCAAAAGAGCTCTATTCACTAAGTCCGTGTCTGGGGGATGGTTGTGGCAGGGAGCTTGAAAAACCACACGGATATCTGCGTTGTCCTCATTTCTGTCAAACACATCTGTTGTTGTCCTCGCGGGGCACTGCCCACGGCGCCAGCAGCGCCAAGCTAACTGACCATCCGAAGTGCTTTTATGAAAAGTGTATCTGTAACCTCTCCATGCGAGAACTTTTCCACCGCGTTCACCTCTCACCAGGAAAGCCATACTTAAACTGAGTTTTAG
>JADBJO010009462.1:0-2500 GCA_016801955.1 Conus betulinus | reverse complement strand
CACACACACACACACACACACACACACACGCACGTGTGTGTGTGTGTGTGTGTGTGTGTGTGTGTGTGTGTGTGTGCAGAACTTCGTACATGTTTGCGCTATTTAAAGATAGGGCTATTTAAAGACTAAGCGCCTAATTGAAATATACCCATTATTGTTATCAGTATAATGATGACTTATTTCTCTCAATGTAATCTGCTTCACAGCACGACGACAGACTGCAAACAAAAAGCTATGGAGGTAATTTGACATCCTTGCTGCATACCTGGGAATATCTTTATTCTTGTCCAAAAAAAAAGACTGTAAAACCATACTCATCCCATGACATCTCTGTTTAACGTGCACGCAAAATGCAGTGTCAACTTGCACACTTTGCTCGTGTACAAATGAGCTGTTCACCGGTCATATAGTGTTTATGTATGCAACATGATGTTCCAGTGTGTGTGTGTGTGTGTGTGTGTGTGTGTGTGTGTGTGTGTGTGTGTGTGTGTATGACTCGTGAACGTAGAATTGTAGATTTTCCAGTACATTTTCTGACTTTCCCATACATGCATCCACGTGTTGACGCAGCTTTGTATAGGTTCTATACACTATGCATCTATATGTCTATTCTCTCTGTCGGTCTCTTTCCCTGTCTATCTCTCCACGGTGGAGAAAACTCCGCAACCGATTTTGACCCGTATCAATCTATCTGTCCATCTATCTGTCTCCCTGTTCAACTCTCTAACTATCCAGAAGATCAAAGTCCGCAATCGGAGCCCACTAGTAAAAAATATTTTTAAATTTTGGCTTAGTTAGAGAGTACCTTAATCAGAAAGTATTTACATGGAGTTTAAAAACGGGGATCACATGCGCCGACCGAATTTCTGGTGTACACCCCATACATTCCCGTGTCGTTAGCTTACATGCTCCCCCTTTACACACGTATACAAGTACACACACACACACACACACACACACACACACACACACACACACACACACACACACACGGACAGCACGCACGTATGCATGCACGCACGCACATATTTCTGTGTCTTTGGTTGACATGTACCCCACTTATACATATACACAAATATGCAACGCCACACACACACACACACACACACACACACACACACACACGCACGCACGCACACATAACACACACGCGCGCGCGCGCGCGCGCGCGCGCGTGCGCGAGCATGTATTGCAGCCGCTTAAAAGCGCATTACAACTCCTCACTCTCTGTCCTGTCTGTCTGTCTGTCTGTCTTGTCTGTCTGTCTGTCTGTCTTTGTCTCTCTGTGTCTGTCTGTTTGTCGCTGTCCTCCCCACTGCCCCCCCCCCCTCTCTCTCTCTCTCTCTCTCTCTCAACTTAACGAGGAGTGACTGACGCACAACACTGAACTGTTCACCAGATCCCTCATTTTTTTTTTTTTTTTTTTTTTTTGCGATTCGGTTGTGTAGAACGGTCACAGCTTGGGTCTCGGCATATATTTAATAGGTTCTCTGTCCGTTCTGCAGCATCGTCAGTCCATCGTTGGTTTTGCTTTTCTTTTCCTTTCTTTATTCCTTTCTTTCTTTCTGTCTTTTTTTCCTTTTTTTGGGGGGGGGGGGTGGGGAGGGGGGGGAGATGCTGTGGGTGGGGGGGGGGGGGGGGGGGGGGGAGGCTGGGAGCGGGAGGGGGGGGGGGGGTGTCTACTCCTCCGTTTTCCTCCCGCAACTACCAATTAAAACGAGGTTATCCTGCATTTTGTTACTGTCCGTCTGTGTGTGTGTGGTTTTGACTGTAATGATTCAAGATGGAACAGGCTGTGCCAGAATTTTGAAGACATGTTCATTTATGTTTGTTCATTTCTCCCGTTTGTTGTTGCTGTGTGAGTGTGTCAGGCACAGGGTATATGGGCAAGCTTGAAGCATCCTTTTTTTGGGGGGTGGGTGGTGGGTGGGTGGGGGGGGATATCTCTTTTGTTTGTTCTGTGTGCTCTGTGTTGTCGTTTCCGCTAGGCGATTGATTGGGTGTCGTGAGCAGTATCCGTTTTTGGAGTTATGGGCGCGTTATTTCATTTCATCGTTGGCGCAAGAGTTACCCTTCTTGTTCTTTAATCACAGTTTACTGCTTTTGTTAAATGCTTTAAACGGCAAAGTTCCGTAAAGACATTAAGTGCGTCTGCTCTGCAGAAACTGACAATTGGGCATACATATACTGGTGAACTGTGCTTCAGTGAAAACTTTCCACCTCCGGAAGTCGTAGAATGTATTTTGCCTGTTTCTAATGTGAAGTTATTTGGGGGGATCAGTTTAATCTTTTCACCTATTTAGATAAGATGCTAGTCATTGGTTTACGTCGTCCTATCGCTCGTTTCGTTGTCTCTCTCTCTCTCTCTCTCTCTCTCTCTCTCCTCCTCTCCTCTCTCCGCTCTCTCTCTCTCTCTCTCTCTCTCTTCTTCTTCTTCTCTTCTTCTTCTTCTTCTTCGTCTTCTTTTTCCCCCTTTTTATTTTTTTTGATGATGTTAAAA